>JAAFCE010009126.1:2681414-2719581 GCA_013389805.1 Trigoniulus corallinus
AATTTTTGACAGGATTCGAAGGTTGCTACACGGCAGAGTTTTAGGATAAGGACCGAGTTTTCTGATAAGTTGGAAAATGCAAAAGACGCAACTGGATGTAATTGTATTACTAATTATCAGTGCCATCGACGGCTGCGATATTTACCTCTCATATTGTTGAATTTTCTTTCTCTTCAGATTTTGCTGCAATGGATATTTTGAAATCACTCGGACCTTCAGCTATAGATGTTGAAATCCAGAGTTTAACAATAGAAGCTGGCGGCTCGGATGAATTACTGTTGGACTTCATGACAATGATCAATCACGTTTTCCAAACAAATCGAGATTTTGAAGTGGCACAGGCATACTTAGGATTATTTTTAAAGGTTTAAAAAAAAAACATCTAATAAGTTACATATATTTTTAAAGTAAAAAAATTTTACATTGTTTTTTTATCGTCCCGTCAAGGTCAATGGTAAGGCCATCGCTTCTAATGCGACGCTGCAAAACTACGCTGAAACCCTTCTCGAAAATCAGACGAAAACATGGGAAAGATTACAAACCATGTATGGGAAGTGTCAGTGTTTGATTTCATTTTTAAAGAGTGCTCCATTATAAACATCTCTTCAGCTATCACGTCTTTAGAGGTCAATGTCGCTATCCATTTTTTCAAAAGAACTGGTGGCATCGGTGTTGTCGACTGCTTCATCAAGAACAATGTCGCCTCCCTTTGAAACAGTGAAATTATCAATTGAATGACAAAATTAAATGTAAATTTTTGTAATAAATATTTTTACAATGAAAACTAACTTGTTGATGTAATTCCTCCCCATAGATTAATTTCTTCACTTCACTTGGAACACTCCAAGAACTCAACGTTTCACTGCTAGAAGATCTACTTGGATGGTTGGACTCAATGTCATTTGTTAACTTACTATTATTTTCTGATAACTTAGACGGATTTATTATTTTCTGAGGACATCTTGTAACCGAAGTATTACCAATATCCTGTTGTTGTTGGATTAGACCATTTCGTGAACTTTTAGGCAAGGTGGTTAGTGTTGTTGGGTCTAAGCGCAACATAGTTCTGGATGACAAATGTGGGCTACGAGGGTTCCTTTGAGGTTCTCCACGAAATATATGAGCTCTGGTAGGATATGATTGGTATCTTAAGGACTTCGTTGCACTTGAATTGCTTTGTGGAACTTTCGTAGGTGATATTCTAACAATAGGCCCACTAGGTTGTTGGGACACATCTGCTATCTCTTTATCACGAAGCTCTTGGAGAAGCTTTAATGCCATTTGTTTTCTCAAAGTAAAGTCGTGGCGTAACTCATCGTTGCGTTTGTCACCTTGAGATTTCATTGTATCAGGAGAATGTGTATTTTCTGAATGTTCTCGCCTGTCAGAATCCGACGGAGTCACCATTGATTCTACTGCAGCATTTTGCGGTTGGATGTCGTTGGCAAAACGGGTCTTCTTTATATTCTTCTGCTTGCAAAACAAATCGGATGAAACTAAATCAAGAAACCCTTCATTTGCAAGAAATTGCATGCGGTCCTTCAACTTATAAACGAAATGCACAAAGTCATTATTAATTCAGCATTTAGTCAAAAGTATCAAAGTGATGCAATTTGTACAACTGTTACCTCCTGAATGTTAAAGCCTTTATCACCTTCAACTTTCTCTGATTCGAAATCAGTGTTCTCAACAGGACTAACTGGATGCTCCTTTGGAATGGACCCATTAGTCAGAACTTTATTGAGAGATGGACCATATATGGAATCCTGGGGAACATCTACCAAATATACAAATAAATTCACTCAAAAACTTTTCTCTTCTTTGATCAGAATTTTTCACAAACTACAACTGCTAGTCAACCTGGATTTGTTCCTACATCCTTCGTCTGTATTCCTTCGTGACTGATTTCAGTCTGTGTCCCACAGGCGAGGGTGATTCCTGAAGACAAGACGTTAATTTTTTCCCGATTCACTTTTTCCTCTGGTTTGTTGGTATTGTGGTCGTTACTTTCTTGAATTGCAGTATTCACTCCAAAAGAAACCATTATCTTTGGTGAATCCAAACACGTCTCAGTAGCTGTATCTCGTACTTTGCGATCATCAGTCAACGTTGAGACATCATTATGAATAGCTTTATCTGTCTGAGAACTGCTACATTCAGTCAAAGGAATTATTTCTGTTTTTTCTTTTCGTCCCTTCACAGCCTTTGAACGTCTTAACTGTGGTGCCAAATTTGTCGGGGGCCTGATCTCAGCAGCACCTACGTCAACATCTTCACTTTTCTCTGTCGTTCGTTTTATACGTGCGCGTGACCAATATTGTAATAAGGGAGGTATCATTTGTCTAGTAGTTTTCTCCTGAGGTTGATCATTCACGTCGCTCTCTTTCTTAACATTCCATTTGGCCTTAATATCAAGTACTTGTTCATGTGTCAACCACTTATGGCGAACTTGGTTCGTCTTCAACTGATTAAATGAGACTCTATTCACCTTGGGATCCTCATCAAGTTTCAGAAGTGCAGGGATGCGAGTTTGGCGAACTGATTGTTCATTGATAGTTATAACTGGCTGGTTATTTTCTAACTGTAACTTTGTTGATGGCTTTGACGTCGTACTCAATTCCTTCTCGGCTGGCAAACGCAAGAATTTGAAACGGTGCAACTCCAGTTCGTCGGCTTTATCTGAAGACACTTTCTGTTCCCTGAGAGAATCTGTTTGTGCCGACGTCTCAATTCTAGTTCCAGGAGTCCATGTCACAGGACCAGATTCATCGACTGTCTTCTGCTTCACAGCTGAAGTAATTATTTCATTCGAGTTCACCTGAACTACAGATCTGTAATCAGCTCTTCCCTCTATAGTTGCGCCCGACTTAGTATCCTCATTTACCTGAACTCCTATATGTTTTACAGTAAGGTTTTGAGCTTCTTTGGACCCCAAGTCATTAGAGGATATGGAAATCAGTGTGGAGTCTAGCTCTGATATTTCGTTATCTTCTGTATTTTTGGAAATCGACTCAGTAAAATTATTTTTAACATCAACAACAGAAGGAATGGTAAACGACTGGCTACTGTCAGTCCACTTTGAGGTCGTTATGGTTCGGATGGATGCATCTTCTTTTAGACTAGTAATACTGCCCCTGGGACTCTCATCCCGCCTTGAACTTAATCTTGGATTCAAAATATGCATTCCATTTCGCTGATTTTCTGGCACGGTATTTTCTACAAACTGTTGAGCATCAGGTACCAGTTTTGGCTTTCTCATAATAACATCCCTGGGTCCATGAGAATCGCACTTTATGAGTTCGGGATTGCTGCACTCTCCGCCCTTCCATTTAGTTGCTGAAATGAAATCCTCAGTACTTTGAAGTCTTAGTGATGTTTTACTAACATCCACTTTTAATTCTTCGACACTTCTGTCCAAATAACTGATGTCTGGAATACTACCGCTCCCCTCTTCAGAGTTTTGGCGGGTCTTCAAGATCCAATTGGACATTGAATTTTTCTCCAGTTGTTTCCAATTATGGAAATCTGTACTATCGTCGTAAAAGTTCATTCCTTGCCTATGTTGCTTCACAGACTTCTTTGCTTGACGCCTTCTGCATATGGGGCTGTCCCTCTGGGAAGAGTCTTCAATGGTATAGTCGGGTAAGTTTTCGCAGATGTCACTTTGCGACTGAGTTGTTTTTAATTCTTGAGAAGCATCTCTGAGCATTTTTCGTTGCCTTACGGCCCACAGCAACTGGCACAATGTGAGGTGAAGCTTTGTTGTCGACGTTCTCGGGTTACCAAGAAGAATTTCCACTTTATGCTCTTTTCTTGCCCACTTCAACAACCAGGCAAAGGTCTTAACCACTTCCTCATCGGTTTTATTGTCTCTAAGCTTGAAAGATGATGCTTCAACATCTACTGCTTCGCAAAGATACAACAGGCTTGAAGACTTTGAATGGATGGCAGCAGACAAATCTTTTGTGAGAACTGTTAAACTTTGGGCACGTTTCTCTACCTTCAGTGTCACATTTCTCAATGGCAACGACCAACGATATAGACGACTTTCTGCCTGCATCTCATCTAGACTGGAGCTACGAAACAATTTTCTTTTCGCAAGTCGTGGACGAATTTTGACATTAATAGGCGACAGTTGTTCTTGAAGCAAACTAGGTTGAAGATGTTCAGCATCCAAATTAATTCTGCACAGAGCAAACTTTTTCCTTTCGTCAGAAATGTCAGTAGATACGAATATCTTGTGATGCACTTTAGCAAGTTGACACCGGAACTCGCTTAGAATAGGAATCCGGATATCATGAGGTTCATCTTCAAGATGCCCTTTAATTATACCCACATCCAACATCAGCGCCAAAAAGTCCAAGTAGTCCTTCTCGATTTCGAAGCTTTTGACTTTGTGTGACTGAGACGGCGGACAGCTGCTCAATTGACTTACAGGTTCAAATTCGCCGAAAGTTTCTTTCAGACGCTGTTGGGTGGTTTGCGCTCTTTTGCGTTGCCGTTGGTAAGTATCGAATAAGGTTTCGTCATTATTCTTTGGTTGTTTACGATGGTTAAGCATTTTTACTCTCTTCCTACGCCAAGAAATTCCAAGACGTTGCATCCTGTAGTCAATGTCTGCAGGGATAACAGCATCCTCTGGAAAGCAATTCGCTAACACAAGACTTGCTCGTCTGTCTTGTGGGGCGTCTACCAGGATGGACACAATCAGATGGTATACATCAAGACCCCAGTCATTTTCAACTGAAAATGGTATCAAGTGTGAGGCCCAATTTAAAGCCTTACAATAGAATTTATCTGGTTGAGTGGCATTAGAATTGTTACGTTTTTTAACCCACAGCTTCCTCAAACGTCGATTAAATTTGTCGCGAGTATACATAAACCAGCAAATAGTACAGAGATCTCTGAAGTAGGGTACTAGACTTCTTATTTGCTTATTATCTAATTTCGAGTCTTGTTGACCACTTAGGTGATCTTTTAGCTTATTATCGACATTTTCCAATGGCCAGTTGACATTGACAAAGCGATCTTTTAGCGAAGATGTTTTAGAGTAAATATCCTGAAGGAATGCGAGATACGAATGAATGACTGGAACTTCACAGTTGATAACACGAAGAATGGTCACAAATAATCGCACAGTCCTTGTTATTCTTATCCTGTAACTTTCTTCCGTATCCACAGGCACGTTTTCCTGTTCATTCAGTTCGAGACCATAAGGTGGTGGGTATGGTAGATGAATATTTGGAGATACAAACAAGGGTAAATGACGGATCATGAGGTGTAATTTCCTAATGAGATGACTGAAAACGGTTGGCAGAACGTCCACGTCGCAAAAAGCACCAGCCAACAGCCAATCTTTCAGGATAATGGTCACATCTTGCGTAGAATAATCGCCGTTATCACCAACACTACAAATCGAGTCTAGCATACTACATAGTTGAGTACTTAATAGAGTTTGTAATTTTTCTTTTATCTTACGTCGCTTTCGTTGTTCAGAACAAGCCTGAGAGGCATAAAGTAATACCATAGATGTCTTCCAATCTCCTAAATGATGAGCTAGATTACTTGCTTCTTCCGGACTTCCACACATTAAAAAAAGAGCGACCGCGACATCAGGATTCCAATGTTTGGCAACTTCATGATTACTTAAATTTCTGGTTAGAGTCTGATGACATAGACGAAGCTTCCGAATGTGGTTCTTTTGCGAATGGCAGTGATGAAGCTTAGGAAGATGCCGAGGACAAAGAAATGAGTATACAAATAGTTCTTCATTGGTAAAATAACGTGTCATAAATCTTGCAAAGGATTTCAACCCAGTGTTGATGGCTGGATGTTGTAGAGTTTTAATCCCATTATTATTTCTATTCCTCATGATAAGCCAACAAATGACAGCAATGCTCTCCTGTATGTGATAAGATCCCAATAACACGTATAACATTGCAAGGAAATAGTGTGATGAATCTCCCACCGACTTTCGATCATGACCTTTAAAAATATGCAAAATTTACAAACTGAGTACCCCGAGCACACACACAAAAAGCTTTCATCATTATTGATACCTTTGAGAGCCTTCTCCGTCCGTTTTTTCCATAACTCAATAACAAACTTATATTTTTCAGGTGAGCATATAAGCATTCTTTCCTCTGCAAATAAGAGAAAGAGGATAATGGTAAAACAGAATTAAAAGCACAATACGAACCGTTTTACTAGTTGCTGACTGCGTCTTAATAACCCTGTTTTTAACTCACAGTACCCCCAACTCACGTGGGCCTTAATTAAAGAAAACTGAACTGATTACAGTAGTTTGTTAATCAAGTAGATCACTGTAAACGCACCCAAGTGACAATTTCGAAGTGTATTGTTCAGGGAATATGAATGTCAATACAGGAAGTGGGTGACTTTATTTAATTTCCATCACAAAATGAAATAATTTGCTTAAACACTTACCGGCCTTAATACACAAATGTCTTTCATGAGATTTAATTTTGTAGCCAACTTCCTGGCATTTTCTTTGAGTGTCTCCCAACAAGATGGCAATTTCTTCGTCGAAATAAGTCTTGTACATTTCCAAAATATCTTTATAAAATATTTTCCACACCGTGATAAGTCTGTGTTTTATGAGCGAATTCTGACCACAATTCTTCAATGTCAATAGCATGGCAAAGTGAGGTTCGGAGTAGTTAGACAGCGAATAATAATTGGAAATACACAACAGCTGTTCTATATTTTGACCGAATGACCACGAAATGCCTTTTTCCATTTCTTCTAGAAATCGGTATAAAGCAAACGACTGCTTGATACGTTGACTTTTTGGCAATCTTGCTATCCTGACTCGCAATACCTGCAACAGTTCTTTGATGGTGCTCAAAGTGATAACCATTACATTGTTATCTAGAGCATTGAATTGACAAGTGCTTAACCAGTTCGTAACTAGTGATGACATCTGCTTGAAATACGTACTATACTTTAGCATATTCTTATCCACCAAAATTATAAGCCTCGAACAGAGTTTGACTAGCAGTGCAGCTGCATTTTTTGCTTCCGCTTCCCATTCAATAGTCCACGGGCCGCTGTAAGTTACTAAAATTCCCCAAATGCGTAAAATGCAAACAGACACTTCTTTTCTAACCACAGCTACAACTTCTTCGATAGAGCAGTTATCACTGTAAGAGGTAAGTTGGTCTTCTTTGGTCTGGGTCCCAAAAATCAGAGTCCCACTGTCATGTGTTCCAACAGTGCTAATTCGGTGAACCAAATTTTCTGAAAGTAAATGACTAGTGGAGTCACTTTTGGAAGACTGTTGCTCGCCATCCGAATGCTGCATCACATCGCGAGATGTGAATTCTGTCTCACTAAGAACCTCAAAGTGATTCAATTTCATAGTCGACGACTTGTAGTAAGAGGACGCCAAAGGGGTGACTTGGGTTTTATACTCTAAAGAATCTTCAGGATGCTTCAAAAGCTTAAACAACAGATGCGTGTATTTATGGGCTTGTTGTGAAATCGTATGAATAAAGTTCAAAGGATCTGCAAGACATTGTGGAAGTTGAAGGTAAGTAACCATGTAGCCATCGGAACAAATGAATACTGGAAGACGTGGGTGACAGCACACAGAAAATCTCTGTTTAAATACATCAGCATCAGTGGATAGAGATGTATCTTCTTCACCAACCCTTAAAGAAGGTCTGTTGGGTGACACAAAACGTAAGACATTATTTTGATACTTAAAATATATGTAAAATAGATCACAAAACCAGTCACAATAAACAATTAATGTCCATTATGATCTTACCTAACGTAAATATAAGGATGGATGTTCAGAGATTGGGCAGCTGGAAGATCTACTGAACAGCCTCTAGTTGAAATCGTTAGAGGTTCTCCTAGCCTCGACAGCAAACAAATTGATCCCAAATTATTAATCGAAACTATGAAAAGGTCATCATACGTCCATGCCATATCGTAAATCCATCTATGATGTCGACGACTACAACTTTCTCTGGGAAAGTTTGCTACTAGTAAAACATCACAGTGTGGTGAGAGAAAAACTATCTTGTCAAATTCACCCGATTCTTGATTAGTGGCTAAAGCAATTAATCTGCCATCGTGAGACCAACGAAGAACATGTGCGCCTTTTCTTTTTGTTGGTTGACAATCGGATGCCAAACGTGTTAAGGGGCACTTCATTGTTTGCCAATGATATACGGGAATGGTGCTATTTGAAGACCACACGATATTTAGATTGAGTAGATGAATACAAGAGCCCCGAGTAAAAACAAATCCGCACATGGCACGATTTCCCAACACATAATCCATCATAAAGCAGACGTCCAACGCGAAATCCTTATCACTTATTGTTGGTTTTGAAGCAGGAGGAGACTGATTTAAGCAGTTTAAATGCCACCAACTGCCAGTTATGTCAGTCTGCCGCTTTGCAGTGAGATACTCCACATTCTCATTGCATTGCCAAAGATAAATGTCCAATCCTGAGGAACACACTGTGACTAAAAGTATTTTTTGGCCATCATCACTCACATAAACTTTTGACTTGTGCTTTGCTTCAGCGTGCGGCCTAATTGTTAAGCAAGGATCACTGTCAACAAGCAGAATATGATCGCTGTCCTTATGCCACAAGATAATTTTTCTGCTGGATAACAGTCCAACAAAAAAATGCCCTAGGAAAATAAAAAATATTTTTATTACACTATAGTACACAGATTTGAACTGACTGGCCCACGCCTGATGTGTACAGACAGACTCAATAAATAAATCTATCATCTTTGTTTACTTTAAAAGATTGCAAGTGGTTTCCTTTTGCAATACTGTGCATACCATTACTAGAGTAGTTAATAGAAACGCAATCCTTGATAAACGCCTGAAGTGATGGCACTTTCCGTTTCGTTTTCCCCGACTTTATGTAAAGTACACTGATTCTTCGATTTCCAAGTAGAAGGAGTGTTTCTTTGCCCTGCACAAAAATAGCATATCGGTATGTTATAAATGCTTAGAGAGGAACTGCCAATCATTTTACCGTGATGTTGCCTAAAGTTTAGTCGTATAAAACAAGTCATCAAAGATGGATAAAATACAAACTTTTGTTTGAAAATCAAATTCATCACAGGGCTGTGAGAGGGGTAGAGGAGGGGAGGAAGAGAGAGATTAAAATAATGGAGAAGATCGATGAGGACAAGAGAAAATCCTGAGTAAGAATTATTTCCCAAACTACGATCTAACTCACAGGCATGACACCACCACTAATTCGTTTGTTGGTGTTTAAGGGCCCGTCAACTAGAACGGCATTAGAGCCCCATCTACTGTGCAGTTGTAATGCAGAGACTGCACAGACACTACACTAATGCGACGATTTTTGGGTATTAGCAGTACCCAGTTTTACCAAGCGGCCACCCATGTCAGTACTAGCTGGGGTTGCGCCGCTTAACTTCAGTGATCAGACGAGACGTGGTTGTGTCCAACGCAATTTTACCTCTTCCACCACCACTAAGAAGTGGGATAACAGGATATTTTGGAACTACAGAAACATGGATCGTAAGCAGTACTAAAATAAAACACACTCGAAGAAGGGAGTAGCAGACATTTATAATGACAGCAATTATTATGAATAACATAAACATTGTAATACTTGTAAAGTATAATGACATACTGTTTAAAAAGAATTAGAACGTACCTCTCCAATCCATGCTATTCGTGGCCAGGGTTTTCTTCGTTTAATTGAAGTCGAGGCTAACACTTTTAATACTATATGCATTTTGAAAATAACTGCAATTGAGTACTACAACATTCAAAATTATTTGTGGTGGAGAATGCACCCACATGTCACATTCGATTTCGTAAAATGGAACACAACAACACCGCATGACCGCACATATATAATGCTAATATATCTGCTTCCTTCCTGTCAACTATTTTATAACTACCACTCTAAATACATTTAAGTGTCTTACTTCCTCATCCTAAATTATTTCAAACCAATCACAGCAACCTCAACTTCCACTTATCTCCGTCACAAACTATGAGAAATTCTCTCGTGGCTCTCTTTTGGTCCTCGAACGCCGTCGCCTAGGCAACGCATCGTCACATGACTTCTATCATGCCACAGATGGTATTTGCACGAATTGCGAAGTCAGCGGCCGATTTGCGAAGAAGATTAAAAACCGCAGTTGTCACATCTTGCTCTCAAAGTACACAGATTCACTCAGGATAAGGTTAATCCTCCATTAAAAGGATGAATTAAATTGCGTCTTCCGTCGTGTAGGAAAGGAAGGTCTCGATTTCGCGTGTGGGTGTACTATTTATACAACCGGAACATCCCAAAAAGACAATTAAACAAATTATGTATGCATTATGATTGTTACATGGCTCTTAATATATAATCTATTACAGAGGTCATTTACCAACGCTAGTACAGACACTCTGAAAACTGGGAACCCCCAGCTTACTCAAACTTCCTTCACGTTAAAACCGTCAATTGATGAGTTCCTTTGAGGAAATTGAGACGGGGAGAGGTCATAAAATACGCTACATCTCTCATCATCATACCCTTATCCCGCCTGTGCCAAAGTCTGCGGTTTCCAGCCCTCCACTCTCGTATATTTCCAACCGGGTCTACGTCCACCCCACACACTACCATATCCTTATGGACAACCTGCTCCCACGTCTGCTTTGGTCTCCCCCTGCTCCGGGTCCATACCACCTCAATCTACTCTCCCTCAGTTTTCCTGCGATGTCCGAGATTTCCACCATCAGGCTACTTCTAATATACTAATCTATGACAATAAGTGGGAGAGCTCACTTCTGTTTCGGGCAAGAGCTGGGTCACTGGAGACGAAACAGAGGATGGCAAAGATCACAGGTGGAGAGGAGGGCTGTGGATTATGTAGGGATCAAGTGGAGGATGTCAGGCATGTGATACTGGCCTGTCCAGCACTAGATCACTGCAGGAGGGGTTGGGGAACCCCCACATTGGAAGAGGTTCTGGGGGTGGTGGGGTCTGGGGTGGAGCGGCTGGAATGGGTGCGAAAGGCAAAGGTGTCGCTAGGGTGCTGATGGATATCTAGGCATATGGGTCTAGCATGAAAAAAAAAATCTCGCTAGCAAGGTATCCGTCACAAAGGATTGCATATTCATATTTATACGCATTCCTAATTCTATCAGCTCTCGACACCCCACTCATGTACCATGTTACATAGCTGGCCTAACCACTTCCCTGTAAAATCTTCCTTTCAACTTGATTGGGGCCCTTTTATCACACAGGACTCCAGTTGTCGGTCTCAAATACGTCACATTTGTCTATTACGGAAATAATTACACGTTTAACAGCGGGCCGATAAACAACCTCGATATTTTGAAAATGAGTGGAATTATCATGAAGATTGACGAAATTATGATTGTGATTAATCTAACACTGTTATTGCGAAGGCAAACCCTCAAATTATACTCCTTCCAACAACCGGTTTTGATGACTGGCCCAGGTGAAACAAATCGCAAAAAAACCTAACATAACGGAACCGAACCCACACTATCAGAACTCGAGGTTAATAACTCACTTCGAAAGTGCATTACTCATTAAACTGTAGTTCAATCATGCAAAGCAACTCCTAACCCTATTTCCCGCCTATGGCAGGGTCGGGTACTCATCTTCTCCCTCTGACTGGACACAAGGGTGATTATAGAGGACGGTGTATTTCCGCTGCCGGTTGCCCGCCAAATACGTAACTCCTATGCTTAGTTATCGTCCGTCTACTGTTCATTAGTGCACTCCACCGACGCAAGGGCTGAGCTCCTACACCTGAAAAATTTTTGCTTCATCTACCCGTTGCATAGTAGAGAGAGTTCCTTTACATGCAAATGCCATCGTACACACCACGGGACCTACACACTAGTTCTCGTCTAATCACTGAAATTCAGCAACGCAACCCCAGCTAGTACTGACATGGCGGCCTCTTGGGAAAACTGGGTACCGCCGATATCCAACAATCGTCGCATTAACATATTGTCTGTGCAGTCTCTGCGCTAGAACCATGCAGTAGCCGGGGCTCTAATGACCTCGTAGTTGAAGGGCTCGAAAACACCAACGAACAACAACAATTGAGGGAGCGGCGAATTGCGTTGGACACACCAGTTCTCGTCTGATCACTGAAATTAAGTAACGCAACCCCAGCTAGTACTGACATGGGTGGCCGCTTAGGAAAACTGGGTACCGCTAGTATCCAAAAATCGTCGCATTAGTGTAGTGTCTGTGCAGTCTCTGCATCAGAACTACACTGTGGACAGGGCTCTAATGACCTTGTAGTTGAAGGGCCCTAAAACACAAACAAACAACAACAATTGAGGAATGAGCACTGTAGGGAGTGATCACACTGCGTGCGTTGTAATTTAGTGGTACCATCACTAAATTTCAGATATGGACCAGTGGGCACAATAACGGTGCAACATCCATCACGGACCAGTTAGAGCACAAAGCACAGTACTGTAGTCATTATCTCTGTAGTCAATTACAGTTTAGGTTATTAACGGAAATTTATTACGCATTTTTTGTTCTTTATGAGAGGGAAAGAAGGGGGGTAAGGGAAATGGTTATGAGTTATGTTTAGAGAGACAGACACCCAGCACTGTACAAGCTAAAGGCAAAGCAACAACAATCACGACTTAAAAATATAATACACTATAGATATAGTGTAACCATAGCATTTCAATTTAACAATAATAATTATGATAATATACATGTTTATATATTGCTCATCACATCAGAAAATAATTACTTCAAAGTCAATCTACATTTAGTTCAATTTAACGCCATTACAATAATAAATGTACAATAAATATATCTCGTATCATTCATATTTTTTTACACCTAACAGCAGATAAGAAGAAGAAGAAGAAGAGTTAGAGAAATATTTGCACACGCCATTTAGGATAATGCTTGTCAAAACTTATCCATAAACATTTAATAACAGTTTCAGTCGTTTCCACCTACCATATACAGATATATGTTAAAAAAACATTAATTTCCGTCACGAATGTTATCATTTATCACCTAGGAACCCAATACGCTCATAAATATAATAAGTAAGTGCCTGACTCACCTCCAAAGCAGAAAAAAGTGACTCTCTTACTCAACTACAATGAATTATTGGCCAATGAAAGAGCACTCACTACTTAAGCAATTAAAACTGTATGCTAATGTCAATTCAGGGCACAAGACGACTGCCAACCTCTTCTCCCTCTCAATTTTGACGTTAAAAATGCGTTATACGAAGAGAGAAAAAATGAAAATCGTCAGCAATACTCTTCTAAACGTACCACGGTAGTTAAATTAGTGTGTGAATGACCATTATTTCTGCACTGCGAAACGCACTATCTCAATCAGAAAGAGGGAATGCAACAACAATTAAATGGTGAGCAACACTACTCTACCAATGAATTATTTACAGCTAGAGCTAAAGTAGGAATGTTGATAGAGGAAATTAAAAAAAAAAAGTGTTCATTATTTCTAAATTATTTTAGGCAGTCGTCATTATAGCTACCCAGCAAGTATAGAAACATTATTATACATACACTACTCACTTTCAACAAGCCCAACAAAGATCTCGTCAAGATAGAGGTCAAAAGAGACTATATTATTACGTGTATACGATTGGGGCAATTTCGTTGTAATAAGAACAAAATGCCCAATTATATATATAGCCCATGAGCATCTTTCAGGAAACAATGACGTCTCAGAAATATCTTACTTGGATGCAAACAAGTTCTGTTGATCTGCATTGTTCTCGAATTCACTCCATGCATCGTTTAATTCCATAAATATCAGCTTAGCCAATTCTTCATGAGGCATGCCTACTTGCTGCAAAGTGAACGGAACATGATAAATATGACCAAGTCTCAAGACATCAATCTAATGCGTTTTTTTTTTCTTCCCCACCATCGCACCTTGTCAGGATGGATCGCCAAACAAGCTTTCTTGTAATATTTTTTGACATCATTTGGTCCAACCAGTTGATGCATTCCAATCTCATTCCAACGTGTCTCACCTTCCCACAAGACAGTATGCAGCGAGCAAAGAAGTGCACGAATGTTCCGGCGTTTCCCATCTACCCATTCCATTATCTGCCAAGAAGGTAACTGTCTCGCACTGTTAAACATTAACAGAGAACAAGAATTTGAATCGTACCTTCAACTTATCAGGATCCATGTCCTTTGAAAGAACCTCTTTACGCATAGCATTGATACTGGTTGGGCCAACATTCTTGCCACTGATGAAAGAATAGCCTTGGCTGCCCAACAGATCTCCAAATTCGTCTCCTCCCAGTTTAGGCTTGGGTCCTATTTCATCAAAATGTACCACGTCACTTCACTTTTGTTTTAGAACATCATCATTATATTTCTCTTTATTTTTTTTTTTCAAAAACTCACCAAAAGGTTTCTGTGCAGAATCATTTCCACGCGCTCCAAAAACGCTATCAAAATGACTACGACTGTAGTCAGGTCGATTGTTAGACTGAGGCTGTGATTGGGATGGTGACTTCATATGTTGTGGAGTTGAAGGAGACGACGCTGGACCTTGAGACGAAGAAGATTGTTGCCAAAAAGGACTCGAGCCTTGTTCACCCATTCCTTTTTTCCCATTTCGTGCGGCATTTGTTCCAAACTGCTGCCAACCTATAACAAAAATCCTAATTAGTCAAAATAGCACCTAAATTTAAACAACCCACACATGAGACCTACCAAGATCAGCAAAGGGATCTGAAGAGGATGATTTGGCTTCCAAGTTAGGAGTTGACGCATTGCGAGGGATATTTGCCCCTGAGGGAGGTTTGCTCAGTCCCTGACCAAGTCCTCCTTGACAGCTAGGACTAAATACAGACTCCCAACTTCCCATTAAACTGGAATCCTTAAAGTGCAAAAAAAAGTCACCATAACAATCAATACCCACTGATACAGCATAATTCTTTAAAGAATCCAACTCTTAACCTGCATTGCGGAGCTTCGTGACTTTCCAGAAGAAGCAAATGGATCGAAGAGATCATCATGAGAATGAACGGCGCCATGAGCAACGCTTACCTTTGGTTCTTTGATTTTCGGTACCGACTCAGTATGAGGCGGTACCTCTGAAGATTGATTAGGAATGCTGCTACCAAATGGGTCAAACCCGTCCTGGAATGACAAGTTAGTGGTTTCCATCCCAGAACTATCCATAGTGTCTATTAGGGGCGCTCTGCAACTTAGGAGATCAAAATTGCTTGGTTCTTTTGTCGATCGTCCTTCGACAGAACTTCCTCCTTTGCCGCCATCATCATCATCATCATCATCATCACAACTATCTCCAATATCCAATAAAGACATGCCTGTGGTAGATGTATCTACTCCACTGCTAGTTCTAGCTTTATCTTCAAGATCTAATAAGTTCATGCCACCTTCCTGCCCATGTGAACTTTTCACTTGTTTAGAGTCAATGTCTCCATTTAACTAAAAATGATTTCATACATAGTTAATATGTCATAACGATTATTAAGAAAATTACATCTCTGATGCAAACTGCAGCTAATATTTTTCTTAATCGGTTAAGTACTCACCCTCACTTCACTGTCAGAATGATCCACGCATTTTCCATCCCTTGCCCAGTCTAATGATGACATAAAAGATTCCATTTTCTCTGGGTGGTGAACTGGAGGTGGAGGCCTCTCTGGCCTCTTGCTCGGTACCGGTCTTTTGCAGTGAACTGAAAATAAGACTGTCATTCAAAAATCTATGGAAATAACGTACCTATCTATTATTACAACAAACCAGCGAAGCTAGAAACAACGTGCTCTTCTTCTTCTTCACTCATGAATAGCAATTGAGGCAGCAATGAATCCACATATTCATCCCAAGGTTCGTGTTCATTACAATGCATAGGACCATCACCAGGAACAGTTCGGATGCAGACTTCCACCTGAAAACCTTCTGGATAGCGATCTGGCTCTTCAATACCATCAATGTCTGACCTAGATTACAAAATATGAGGATGAAGAATCAAGGATCTTTAATTTCCCGTCGGTAAAACGTAAACTCACTTAGAAAACGTAAGAATATCGACGTCCTGAGGAATAAACCCAGTATGAAACTGAACTTGGAGAATTTTTATAGGAGTCATCTTGCCCTGAACTTTCCCTCCTAGAGTCAAACGTGCATGATGCATTATGATAGTTAAATCTCCACAACAGGAAATGCTGAGTGGAATTGAGATCTGCCTATCCAGACTGTTGTATGACCTAATAAATGTTATTAAGACACTTAGAGCATTTATAATTGGCATTGCAGTTCTCAACTTTTCGTACCTTAGCTGCTCATATTCCTGAGCTGTACTAAATACTCTGTTTTCTCCAATAAATACTTCAATAAAGGGCCTACATCCATCCCTAAAAGAAACAATTTTCAACATTAAACACAGATTTTGAAGTTCCACTCTTTTTAGAGGTACGTACTTCAACTTCGTAAACAGTGGAATTGGTTTCACAATGACTGCCGTGACAACGACTGTCTGGTGATGTGGTACTAGTGGCCTCTCTATCAAGACCATATCACAAAGATACTTAAGATATCTAAAACGGTAGAAAGAAAATAATAATATAGTGAAATCAGTATACTTTTATTACAGAATTAAACAAAGTCACATAACATCTTACCGTTGTTGAGAAGGATTAAGTCCAGGTGGACATCGTCTCACAGCAAACATCTGCAAGGCATCTTCCACAGTAGAGAAGAGATGACAATAAATAAGGAATGCACATACTAGTGTGGCGGACGAAGCCTTGCCATCCTAAACAGAAGTAAGCTTCATACTTCAACCGTACCATTAGCCACAAAATTAAGTCTTTCGCCTTAGTGATCACAGTGCCTACCAGACAATGAACGATGCAGACATTCTGAGGATGCTGTGAAAGCCATACTCCCATACCCTGGCATAACTTAAAGAGGGACCTTAACGTTGGCGCCCTCCTTGGAATCCAATTACCATCCACTACCTAACAGACACACAACTTATTTAGAAAACCAACTCTAAACGTTATGATCATTACTAAAATCTAGATACTGTAAAATAATGCTTGCATGTCCATTAAACTTAGAGGAAGGATAAGATCGCCCAGAGATGTTATAAACGAAGTAATGATTGCCATGTCTTGAATCCAGCATTCCTTTAACGTCCTCTATGTGATTACGATATGTAGACTCCAGGCCTTCAGCAGGAAAAGACATAGCTAAACAAGAGACTTATATGTTAATACCTGTAATATTTCAACTTTTTCATTATTAAGTCTTTTGATTCCTAACCTGCCAGTCTAGAGGTGATATACGTAAAGTCCAAGTCTGACCTTGCAATGGACCTAAAGAGGATGGATATCAAATTTTCATGGACAATTTTAGCACAAACCCGAACGTACTAGTACAAGCCTTACTGTTGAACAGTTTGCATCACTTTGGATGACGTATCTCGAAGGTTTTTTAATAGGCTGCCAGCTCCACCACGTAAAGACGTAAAGAAGCCAGAATTTGCTCCTGCTTGTTGATGCGCTGTAAATGAATCACGAGGATGATGTGAAGGTGAACCTCTTGTTGTGTCATTATCTTGGGTTATCGAATTAACTGCAGAACTATTAGCTGTTATAAAAAAGCCACAACATAGAAATATATATCAGAGTCCATCCCACATACTCCTACATACTACTCTGATCAATACAACCAACCGTTTGGTTCACTTTTCTGCACATATGGTAATGGATCAGTGAGTTTAATTTGACGTGCCTGACCAATTTCTTCCAATCTCTCTACAACATCATGAATAGTAGGTCGGTCTTTAGGGTTTACTTGAAGCATTCCGTCTATGGGAAAAACTGAAGTATAACACGCGAAATATACCGAACTTCATAAAATTTTCACTATTGAATTAACACTTACGAATAAGATCATGAAATACTTCAAATCTTGTGTCTGAAGCTGGAATGCTGTAGTTACCATTGAGTATACGTAGCTTAGCAGAGTCCTCAAATGGATGCTCATTAAAGCAAAGGGTAAATAACAAGCATCCTAAAGCCTGTTAAAAAGGAACGGCAAACAATTAAATCACTTTACAGACTACAAACTTTTGAGTTACAAAAGTTAAAGTTCCCTAACCCAAATATCACCAGCTTCATTCACTGGATAATTATTGTAGGTATCCAACATTTCTGGCGCGCGATACATCGGGGTAGTGAACTTCGCCATCTAACAGAATTTAAGGAAGGTTTATCAAACTTCGTTGGCAAATTTAGGTATACGACTTCATTTCTGAATCATATCGTATTTAAGGCATACGTCATCCTCCAAAATACTTCTTTGGATTGCTGTCCACGTAGAATCTGGTTGATATGATTTTGTCGTTGCACTTCCAAAGTCACATAATTTTATATGGCCAGATGTACTGAGAAGCAAATTTTCTATCTAGATAAAAAATAACATAAACGTTATCAAGGGAGACTATAAAATGGAGACCATCTTAAAAATCATACTTTTAAATCGCGATGTATAATGGCTGGCTGTTGTAGATGCATGTGCTGAACGGCTTTACATGTTTGGTAAAATACTTGCGCTACCTGATCAAATGGTAGGCTTTGCTGTCGACTGCGGAGGACATCAATTAATGGCCCACCTATTGACAATCATCACATTTCATTAGAGTCCTCAGACCGTCTTGAATTGTCATACTCTAGCTATGTAGTAGTGATGCTATTAGAACACTGACAAAAACTTAACAAGTATAAAAATCAATCTTTTATGATTCAGCATTACTGCCGAATTTATAACTTCATATCTCCACTAAACATTAGTCCTAATATACAAACCTGTACAAAGTTCGGTCAGAATAAGGTATTCGGTTCGTCCATGGGTTCCATTTTCTTTACCAGTGCAAGCACTGAGGAATCTAATAATATGGGGATGATTACCGAGTTTTTTCTGATACAAAAATGTTAAAAAAAAACCATACAACTCCGATTTAATCAACTGAATGTCAAACCTGTCCTACGGCACTTATATTAAAGGATACAAGGAATGAAATTTCTTGTCGAATCACTTTCTTTGCATCTTCATCAACAGCAATGAGACGCTATATAAAATATTTAGTTATAACTGGTTGTCAACACGACTCAATACCGTAGCGCATTCGAAATGGTAAATTACCTTAAGTGCATATTCTTTCCCAGTATTAAGATCTTGAGCCACGAACACAAACGCAAAGCCACCTATAATAAGTTAAGCACGCTATGAATTTAATTTTACTACAAGTTCGACAGTTTGTGACAAGTACTTCTTGTCTGCAACAAAGGAAATGTAATAATATCCGCTGTAATACATGAATATCTTTAAGACATTAAAAATTTAAATACTACAGGTTTTTGTTACATCAGTATAGTTATCATGCACAATGCGCCAGTATTGTTGTAGTCATTCTTGTGCATTTGTCAAACTGGATCTCTTTCTCTTTAGCCATTATTTCGGATCTACGCCCGAAGTTCTGTATTTCACGTTTGAGCTTAGTTATGAGATGTAGATAATATGGTAATAAAATTCCACATTACATTATCAAAACCAGTCAAATCAAATAACGAATAACAGCTGGTCAATATGTAGGTTGATTTTGTTTCGACTGACTACTTTCAGAGTTCTCATTTCCAATTATAAAATTTGCTGACTAAACTGAGGTCCTTTAAAAACAATACACCCCTCCTTCTTGGGATACCCTAATTTAATTACACTTAGGAATTTCAGAAAGAACGAATATGGATAGTGAATGTTGTGACTACCAATACAACACGTTAAACAGCTTATGTTTATTAAGCTTCATACCTTCGGCAATTACTCTTTTCACTCGTAGTTTGGTTGATCCCAACTCCACAAAATGTCCGACGAAATCATTATCTTCATTTCTTGCATTTGAATTGCTGAAATAGCCCAAAGCTGAACGGAAAAGATCAGTCATATTGATGCGAAGCTGGAAGTTCTTACAGAATGTGGGTATTGATGCTAGGAAGCCAATGGCATGACCGGCAATTCACCTCACAGGATCACATCATTTAGGAAAAGGGATTAATTATTTCTTGAATATTAGTTTATCAAAATAATTTCAGAGACAAACAGTAACCGGTGACCGTTGTGCACTTCTTTGGTTTTGATGACCTTATGATGCAAATTAACACAAACTGCGGCCATCAATAACTCATTCTGCTGGCCATCAATTTAAAACCATCTAGTCAATTCACAAATTGATTACTTTACATTTCAATTATTCCCCGTCCACATTGTCCGCAATACTTTTGTTAATCGCGAATAAAAAATTTAAATTATTGCAGTTGTCCTACACTTTCAATAGAGACAAGTAACTGCGTTCAGCCACTGCGAATACTACCGTTAGCGCCACCTACAAGTGAGAAAATTTTCCCCGACTGTGATGTTATGCCAGTCGATAGTTCTCAGTCACCTCATTTGAGATTATGTAAGGCATCAACATGTTCCTGAAAATAATTAGAATTACGCAGCAAACGCAACTAAGCAATACCCACAGTAGATACATTATTGATTCATTTTCTTCACTCGTTGATATTTCTCTCTTCCTGTAGAAAAAGCGGCTGCCGAAAAAGCCATCCATAGAATAAAATATAAAAGCGCTCTATCTAAAGAACGGTGGTCGTTCTCTTCACAAAAGCGAGTTGTGACGTAACTTTGAAGGGTAATTCCATCAATACGGAGACTACAAGGAACATCACTAATAGCAAAGCAACTCATAACCCTTTTCCCGCCTATGACAGGTCAGGTACCCATCTTGTCCGTCTGAATGGACACAAGGGCGATATATTGGTCATAGTCTTTCTGCAGACGGTTGCCGGTCAAAGCTGCAACCCCTACGCTTACTTATCGTCGGTCTAGTGTTCGTTGGGGAATTCCACCGACGTCAGATGGGCAAGCTCCTACACCTGGAAATTTTGCCTCATCTACTCGTTGAGTAGCAGAGAAGGTTCTTTTACGTGCAAGTGCCATCGTACACCAACAAGGGGACCTCGCTTTTACTTCTCATCCGAAAGAAGGCGCACTCACGGCCTCTCTCTCTCACCCGAAAGAAGCCAACCCACCTCGGTCCAGTATCGAACCTAGAACTACTGACGCAGTTGCCGAGCGTGCTAACCACTACGCCGCCGCGACGGGTTCAATAACACGAAAAAAAGGATAAATAAATAAAAAGTTGTCAGGTGCAAGCACAATTTAATTTTGTGTTAAAAAATAAAATTATTATTACTAATGAATGAAGTTTATTAAAGTAGCAAATAGAGACCATCATCATCATGCCCTAATCCCGCCTGTGGCAGGGTCGGGTCTGCGTACGAACAACCTGCTCTCACATCTGTTGTTTATGAGACGATAAACTAGATATGATTCACGCTCGGTGCACGGTGGGTCCCTTTGTGACCCGCAGGTTCCAGGTTCGCCACCACTGGGCTAGGTTATCGAAGCACAGGATGAAGGTTGAGGTAGAGAATGTGAAGGAAGACAAACTTGGGTCGGTATCACAGGCGAGAATCAATGAAACTGAAAAATAGATTCCATGAGAGAAACACAGGGTGTGTAGTCAGGGAGAAAATGGTGATGTTAGATCCATGCTCCCCTAGGTGAGAAGTCAGACAATGGGGAATAACTGGATTAAAGTTTTATTGCTATGCAATGCCAAAATCCCGTCTAGACAACCAGGCATCAACGTATTCTAATTACCTGGTGTAATCTGAGAAATATACGCCCATCATGGCTTTTCTATAATCATGAAAGTCTCGTTAACAAATTCAATTTTAACTCCTATCACTTCAAAACAAGCTGCAAGGTATGATTGCATGCAAGAAGCGGATTCGTCGATTCATTCATTCATATACAGCACAGCTGCTTATTACGCAATTTTAAAATCCTGTTAAATTACTTCACTATATGTGACTTCCAGATAGGCCAGGTCCCAAAGATTCAGTTATCCACATTTTAGCTGCCATGTATCCCTAAGATTACTGGATGAGTTTCATTTGTTGTTGTTTGTTGGTGTTTTAGGGCCCTCCACCACCAAAGAGGTTAATAGCCCCGCCCCCTGTATGGTTCTAATGCAAATACGGACAGACCCTACACTTATGCGACGATTATTGGGTATTAGCAGTACCCAGCTTTCCCGAGCGACCACCCATGTCAGTACTTACTGGGCTTGCGCTGCTTAACTTCAGTGATCACACGAGAACTGGTGTGTCCAACGCAATAAGCCGCTGATAAGTTTCATGGGTTGGGGAGTAAGCCAAACAGCCATAACAAGACGAACCCCTAGTTCTGCTGATGATGCAGAACATGCACAGACACTACACTAATGCGACGATTTTTGGGTATTAGCAGTACCCAGTTTTCCCAAGTGGCCACTCATATTAGTACTAGCTGGGCTTGTGTTGCTTAACTTCAGTGATCAGACGAGAAATGGTGTGCCCAACGCAATAAGCCGCTCCCATGTGGGGTGGACGGGGACCTGGTCAGAGATAGGGGGGCGTGGAGGGCTAGAACCCGCAGACACCACCCTACCACAGGCGGGAGAAGGGTATGATGATGACTTTTGTGTTCAATTTTTCAGTTGTAGTAACCGTATGTCTTGGGGAGAGAGGGGAAAAGTAGAACGCCGGAAGGAACTAGATAAGAGCGCCTTAACATCTCAACAAGTTGCATGATAGAACGTTAGGGTTACATTGTGGTCAAATGGCTGCGTACTCTTTTGAATTTGCATTTCAGCAAATATGCATATCGAACAACAATGGAAATTTATGACCAAATTTATAGTGACAACAGATGTAATCTCGGTTTAACCCAGCTAATATTCCAAGCAAAATTCGAGGGAGGATTTTTTTTTCTTTCTATTATTGTAATGTTTTTATTTTTAATCCCTGCCTTATCACTACGCAACTGAGGTTTTCTCCGTGGCAACGACAATAAAAAAACCTGAGATAAAGGTGGCGGCTAGGACGAATCTCAGAAGATATAGGTAAAGGCCAACGACTAATGTGGAATTACTCTTAAAAATTCTTGAAAAACAAATTAGCAGAAAGGAAAACTAGTATAATATACCAGCCCTCCACCCTTCGCCCTTCTGCTACGACCTACGCGTCATGTCTTTTTTCTTTCTCTTTCAGTCTTATAACATTCGAGCATTCGTTTACATCAAGGAAACTGCATTGACAAAAGTAGAGCAACAATCACGTGTGACAGACTAGGTAATTCCTACATTTTACTTGAAGTACAGATCATCATGAAATAGCAGAAAAAAAAACCCCTCGTGTAATAAAAGGAGTGGTGGTGGTATGTGTGCATATGTTGGGTATTGTATACATGCACATATTCACAGTGGAAAGTACAAAAAAAAACTGTAATAAATGCGAGGATATTTCTGCAAAGTACACTAAAGGAAAGTCTTATTTAAGAAATGACCCGGATTCTTAGCATAATTTAACCTTGAAAGGAGGCTACCACCGCTGTACTAAGTGACTGGTCCACTGCCATCCGGAAAGTGGCAACGCGCTTTAAATTTTGACTCATGAAGGCCAATGCACTAGAAAAACAAAACTGCACACTAATATTGCGGTTTGGTTATAATGTAGTTATAACAAAAAAAAAATGGGAGATTCATTTCCTTTTCCCTACGTTCCCTCGGTCCCTTTTCCAACCTCAAAAATAGTTTAGAGCTTAATAGTCACATGTTAATTGCAGTTGGCAATTGACACGCGGATTAATAAGCCATAATTATTACAATATTAACCAGTTTGAAAACTGATATGGTTTATAATAGCAGAAACAATTAAGAAAGGTCTATATTATTCATAACAGTGCGTAATAACCGCTATGACGAGGATTTTCATAACATTCATGTACAGAGGATGGATGATGATGACATACCAAAAACGACTGGGATTGCGAGGTCAATTGCCTTGTAGTCAGGATCCCGACACACACACAAAAAAAATAATTTTGATTCTTTACAAACACATATGATTACCCGGATTAAGTATGAATCAGTATTTGAACTAGGTGGTGCAAATGTGTAATTATTAAATGAAAAGTAATGGTGGCGCACCTCTACAATTCCATCCTCCACTCAACAGAACCACAACTATGGCCATCTCACACGAAAATATTGTGTGCTGTAGCTTCAAAGGATTATTCTGTTCTCCCGTTTGTTGGTTGGACATTTCTGCAAATAAACCACCAATGACGTAATCATTTAGTCCTTGCAAATTGACTACACATTGATATAGTAATGATGAAATACTTCATTAAAAATGAGAAACAATGTCCTATTGTTATCACTTACAAGAAAAAGACGACGACGACGACTTTCTTGGGGGGAGAAAAAAATGATTCAGTACTGTAATTAGAAAATAACTTAAAGGTGATGGACATACAGTAATTAGTTCATAGTGTTTACGTTATGAATTGTTAATACTTTAGCTCCGGGCTTGTTTCTGCTCTACTACAAAGCAAAAGAACTCCTAAGCCTTTCCCCGGGTACTCATCTTCTCCCTCTAAATGGACACAAGGGTGATATATTGGACAGTGTTTTCCCACAGCCGCGCCGGTTGTCGACCAAAGTCGTCGGTCTACTGTTCGTCGGGGCATTCCATCGACGCCAGGGGCCGACCGACAAGCGGGTTATTGGGTTGGACACATCAGTTCTCGTCTGATCACTGAAGTCAAGCAACGTAACCCCAGTTAGTACTGACATGGGTAGCCGCATGGGAAAACTGGGTACTGCTAATACCCAAAAATCGTCGCATTAGTGGAGCGTCTGGGCAGTCTCTGCGTTAGAATTACACAGTGGACGGGACTCTAATGACCTTGTAGTTGAAGGGCCCTAAAACACTAACAAACCAAAAATGGTCGGGGGGGGGGGGCAAGCTCCTCCTACACCTGAAACTTTTGCCTCATCTACCCGTTGCATAGTAAAGAGGGTTCTTTTACGTGCAAACGCCATCGTACACCACACAGGGCCTCAGTTTTCCTTCTCATTCGAAGGAAGGAGCACTTGGGACCTCTCTCTCACTCGCTCGAAAGAAGCCAACCCATCGCGATCCAGTATCGAAGCTGGAACCACTGACGCAGTTACCGAACACGCTACCCACAGGGTCACCGAGGCGGAATTGTTTCTGATAAAAACATGGATCTTGGTAAGGCATCTGCGCTTCCAGGAGTGGGTTTGTTTCGTAATGCCGGTCTATTTACTTCAGGAGGTAATTTTCCGGAGCTTCCACACCTGGAAAGTATCCAACCTGCGTTTGTATTTTCCATCCTACAGAACGGGTTCTTTTGCTTTAATACCGTACAGGCCAAAAGGGAACACATCTTTATTGTCCGTTCCTCATTTAGTGCTTCCATCTCAACCGGGAATCAATCCTGCAATCATGATCTTCCGTTTCAACCACCCTGAGCCACCGAGATGGAGTGTGATTTCAGGAAAACCGACTTCTCGTCACAAGGGTTTCCAACTCTGCATCTTATAAAGTCATAGAAATAAATGCTGTACATTAATAACGAGAGTCCCTGAAAGTGAGGACAAGGGGGTGGAGGAAGAAAACTTCAAAGGGTGGTTGACAGCGAAGGACTCGTTTCCAAAACGGCGATGACCTAACTATGATGGAGCAAAATCGTACAGACGGTGTTTTTTTCTGAAATCATATTTAAATTCATGATAATATCTACAATATATATCCAAGTTGGTCTTTTTATTCCCTCTCACGGTCCCAAAGGGGAGTAAGAGGTTTATTCGGAGGGAGGGGGGAAAGGAAAGACGGTCCCCTTCGTATCCCCTTGCCTATTTGCATAGCGCAGTATAACAAGAGCGATGACCTTGGACAGCAAACGATCAATGTCGTAATCACTGGTGTACTTGAACTGTAAATGAATGACGTCATTCTCAAGCTACCGACTCACAAGTATGTAGCGGCTACTTTTGAGCTACTCGTTTTCTGAACGATAAGCGCTCTACAAAGAGGAACGAACGCGTTGATGAATGACGATGCCATCGCTCTGTACGAAACACACGCAAGCGGCTAACAGCTTATTTGTAACGGCGCCCCAGCCTCATTACATATGCAGCAGAATCCCCGAGTTCGCGTCCCCCCCTCACTTCCCCTGGCCATTACTCTGTTTACAACACCAATGGGTTATTGAATGAAAAAGCTCGTCGTAAACAGAGATTCCGTTGGACTTAACTGAAGTAATTCTATTGCAGCATTTCAGACTGCTCCTATCAATACTTCAACTTACCTTTTGTAGGTGCTCTAGATGGACTCACATCAGTCGGTGATGGTCAGTAGTGGTTAGGGTTAAACATCAAGCGCAATGTGTGTCTTAAGCTTTGGCCAGCGTGTGTCCAAAAACTGCAACGAATAAAAAAATTCATTTGATAAAATAATGCTTAAAGGAGTTTGATAAGATTCTTTCACATCTGTCAATGTTTTCAATCGTCACCTATCGTGAGGATGGTCCCCCTGCTTCAACCTTGAACCATGGCCTAGTGGTCAAGATAAAAAAATTTGTTCTTTTTACAAACCATGCTGACTGTCGGGACTAACTGAGGCGTCCACTTTGACGGCGGTCAGCAATCTACTGCTTACAAAGAAGACCTACTGTATTAAGTTGGATTTATTACAAAGACCTAATCCCACCTCGGTGGAACAGTGGGAGTGCGCTCGGTACCGGCGTCTGTGGTTCTAGGTTCGATACGGGACCGAGGTGGGTTGGGTTTTTTCGGGAGAGAGCGAGAGATGCACCGAATATGGCTTCCTTCGGATGAGAAGTGGAACCGCGGTCCCGTGTGGTGTACGATAGCCGCATTTGCACGTCAAAGAACCCACTCTACAATGCAATGCATAGATGAGACAAAATTCCCAGGTGTGTGAGTTCGCCCCTCCCTGGCGTCGGTGGGGTGCCCCAAACTCCAAAAAAAACCAAACCAACCATCTGTTTCGTACCTGATCGAGGATATTTATGAGGAACGAGTGGAGGGGTGACGACATTCCTCCAATTGAGTAGGACATAGGGGCCTACTTGGTACTAATATATCGTAAATACAATGTCGTCGAAATATTTCCAAATTTTCGTCCAGCTTTAAAATGGACCCACCTCGGGGGCGCAAGAGGTAGAAGGTGTCTCATTACTGCGTCAGCGGTTCTGGGAGTTCGTCCCGTGTACGATGGCCTTGGCACGTAAAAGGCCCCTCTCTACTATGCCATGGGTAGATGAGGCAAAATTCCCAGGTGTACGAGCTCGGTGGAGTGCCCCAACCAATAGTAGACCGACAATAAATAAGCATAGGGGTTGCAGCTTTGGTCGGCAGCCGACTGCGGAAAAATACCATCCAAATGTCCGCCTGAATCGCCCAGAAGTTCATTTAGATTTTTGAGGGACAAAGATGGAGACTCGACCCTGCCATAGGCGGGAAAAGGGTTAGTAGTTGATTGCTTCGAACATTAATACTGTATAGGAGCGAAATAGTTAAATATCGCGTATCTTAATCGGAAATTTGGGCCTTTTTTTGTTTAGCGAAGAAGTCGACTTTTTTGTTACCTTGGTGTTTTAGGGCCCTTCAACTACAAGGTCATTAGAGCCCAGTCCACTGCGTAGTTCTAATGCAGAGACTGCACAGACGCTACACTAATGCCACGATTTTGGGGTATTATTGGCACCCAGTTTCCCCAACGACCACCCAGGCCAGTACTAGCTGGGGTTGCGTTGATTAATTTCAGTGATCAGACCAGGGCTGGCGAGTCCCCAACGCAATTATAAGCCGCTCCTGAAAAAGTCGACAAAACCACGAAATGAATTTAGGTATGACAAACAAACAAATATAACGACACAATCACCTTGGTCAATTTATGCTATATTAACATCTTGACATTAGTTAGCTTTTGTCAGTAAAAATGAACTTCTGATAGTTTTATATTTCAAAAATTTCAAAAACCAAAATGTCGAACGTTCTTCATGGAGAAAGGAAATAGAACGAGTTTAGAATAGTAGTTCCTATATTAACCACCAGGGTGGCTAACAGGCACTGTGGATTCCAGCAGCTTATTATTATTTGATATGGTAGTTGCTTTAAAACTCTTTTCTTTCTCTCCGCAAGTGTGTCCTATTTTTTTTTCTAGTACTGTACTGACTAATTCTCGCTCATTTGCCCTTGGCCACATTTTTGTGTTTCACTCGTCGACATTTAAGCACAGTCATTAAATTTAGTGGGGGATTCACAATAACATACGGATCAGCACATTTTATATTTGCATTCATATCAAATACACAGGAAAATATCAATTCGCGCTGAATGTTGGTTGTAAAATTAACTCTTTCTTACCCTCTATCATAGTTTCAACATCATGGCCACAGCCAATAATCATCGTCATCCTCATTATTTTCATCATCATCATCATCGCTACCAACAATTTCTTTCCGATTCAACGACATCATACGACAAAAGATGGGGCATTCCAAAATGACATCAACATAGTGAGGGAGGGGGGGGGTTAGTTAATTAATCTACCGATTACCACCAAATGTTAACGCGCTCACTATTCAATATCATCTATCAGCGAATTTTTGGAAGGGCTAAGGCCCACAAGGTACCAACTATAAATTTTTCTAGATCCCAGTACAGAGTCCTTTGACACGGCTATCAAATTCTCTACAACTGCTTCAACGTTCCACTCGAAACTCTGTCGTAAGTGCAGACTATTCAATGTCAAGCACCATACTCATCCAGTCAATCACCTCTGAGACCTTTGAAGGCGTAGGTGGCAGAGAGAAAGAGGAGAGAGAGACTGGTAGAGTCAAACACCGCATAGCCTTGCGTGTGTCTTATCCGAAAGAGAGGCAGACAGAGCTTGTGGGGCTACTCTTCTAGCTGTCGATATACAGTGAAATTAAACAGTTCTGAAAAATAGAGAAGTAGACATCAACTTAAGTTTATATATTATTCGTGGTCGTAAAACATTTTAAAATAGGACATACTTTTTCTTATTATTATCAATTTCAGCCAACAACAGCGACAATAACAATAAAATTAATAATAACAGAGATGAATTCCTGTAAGTTACAGACAGCAAGAAAAAAAAAAGTCGAATAACACTTTATCTTATGTCGAGTGATTGCCCTACAACGAAACAAATGGTCACCCACCCATCGACACACCTATGTGTCAAGAAACGAGTGTAAGCATGCAGAAGAAGGAGCATCTTCTTGCAAACCAGTATATCTGCATTTTTAAAGAAAGTGAAATACTTCTTTTTAAACAGTTACATAACTGCCAGTCACCTTTTGCAAGTTGTAACGGTCTGGTGAGGTTGAAAAGAGAGAAAGAAAAAAGTACTCGGGAATAATAATGGCAATCGTGATGATGAAGAGGATGAAGACGACGAGGAGGAGAGAATACCAAGAGGCGACTGACTGATGACGATAAACTTAAAAGAAGGAGGCTACTCACCCCTGAACAGAGGCCAACAACACCCATTAAAATCCACTTTCGTTGAACACAATTTTTTTTTATACTTACAGTCGCCATTTGATATTGTTGAAAGGATGTAACCACGTTCGACCAAGTACTACCAAGAATCCGTTGTCTTACATAATGGCCGGGAATTTTTTTTCACCCATCATCATTTCTTCATCTTCAACATCCCATAAAAGGGACGAATGGCATTGCTCTTTTGTAGAAGTGTAGCAGTAGGTTGTTAAAATAAAAAAATAGATCTAAAAAGGAAACGTCCTAAGTTAAACCAAAAAAATAAAGAGTATGACGAATCATGATTTTTCTTACCGTCGCGTAAAAGCAGCGACAAAAAATTCCATGTTATAAGCAGAAAAGGATGGATCAGAAACCAGTGCCAAAACAATCCCTAATTTATTTCTCAGTGTTGTGCTTCTTTTCCTAAGAAAACGTAAGAAAAAAAAATTAAAAGTCAATTCTTAGTATCCTCCCCTTTCAGTCAAGAACTATGGTCCAACCCAAGGATAACGCTTCAAGGAGGTATGGTTACAGAATTTAAGCACCTGGAGTTTCGGGTCAATAGTTGAGTGGGTGACTGTGTCACCAGTAAATATGAGTAATTGTATTAGTACATATGTGTTATAATCCACCCACCTAGTATTATAAGTAGCGTACGTATTAAAATGAGGTTATTTTCATTTCAGTTCAGCTAAAAAAAAAAGCCTTGTTGATTTGCACCCGGACAACAATAATCTTCAGAATTTACGTCAGTGTAGAATCGACTGTACTAAATTCACATACGAACATACAGTCTATCTACCAACCGTTGAAATACCGAAACCGAATGATAAGCATAAAAATTTATGAAATAAATACTTTTTCAGATAGTGTGGTTAAAGCAAATCTGACAATATAATCGATCCATTGTGTAAAACTGGGATGAAAATACTTTTCTCTTCGATAAAGAAAAAAAGAATTATTCGAAATCACGAAATGTTCCAAATTCTATAATAGCGCTTTAAGGGGTTTCCTAGAGCTGTCATTAGATGGCGCTGTTGCAGTCCTATATACTTCTATTGCGTCATCGTTCTTCCAACGATGCTATTGACACCAACGGAGAAGTAAATGAATGTCGAGAACCGAGACAGTTATCAATTGAAGCTAGATTTGTTGTCATTTCCATCATCAACACCGAATTGAAAAAAAACTCTTATTTTCGACGTCTAACCTATTAAACTTGCTTAGCATTGCAAAGAACTGAAACATAGGTAGGGAAGCCGGCCTCACGAAGCCCCAACCACTGCGTAGTTCTAATGCAGAGACTGCACAGACACTACACTAATGCCACGATTTTTAGGTACAGTAGAATCTCGATATATCGAACCTCAGGGGACCGTGAAAAATAGTTCGATATATCAGAGATTCGATATATCCAAATCCGGAATTATATGTAAAGCTAAAATTTACATCGGGCGGGACCGGCGCTCAAGCTTCGATATAAGCGGGAATAAGCAGGATTTCGATATAAGCGAGTTCGATATACCGAAGTTCTACTGTATTAGCAAGTACCCAGTTTTCCCAAGCGGCCACCCATGGCAGTACTAGCTGGGGTTTGCGTTGCTTAACTTCAGTGATCAGACAACTGGTGTGTCCAACGCAATAAGCCGCTCCCTACGAAGTGGGAGACCCCGGGCAAATACAGTGTGGGAGGCCCAGTAACCCACCATCCCAGGTAAGCCAATAGCATAGTGCAGCAAAGCAACTACTAACCCTTTTACCCCGTCAATGGCAGGGTCGGGTATCCATCTTGTCCCTCTGAATGGACACAAGGGCGATTCAGAGGTACAAGATGGGTGGGATGGGCAAAAAAACCTCTCGGAGACCAGGGGCCAAATTACCATTGTGAATGGAAATGAAGGACCGCGTTAAAACAAATAAGGACAAACCGTATTGTCGGGGTTTTTTTTGGTGCTGTTTTTTAACAAGTATTTGTTGAAAGGGAAGTTTAACAGGGTAGTGGGGCAGGGATCGAGCCCGCTATGCTATATGGATCAGAGTTTTGGGCCATGAGGAAGAGCCACATCAATAGAATGCAAGTAACCGAGATTAGTAGGTTGTCGAGAGCTGATAGTTAGGAATGAGTATATTAGAGGTAGTCTGGGGGTGGGGAACATCGCGGAAAAGACGAGGGAGAGTAGGTGTAGGTGGTATGGACACGTAATGAGAAGAGGGGATGAGGAACTCGTTAGGTCCATTTCAGGAATGCAAGTGGTTGGAAGTACCCGAGGCAGGGAAAGACCGAAGCAGACGTGGGAGCAAGTTGTCCGTAAGAATATGGTAGTGTGTGGGGGTGGACGGGGACCTGGTGGGATGCAGGAGTGGAGGGCTAGAACCGGCAGACCCGACTCTGCCACAGGCGGGATAAGGGGATGATGATGAAGTTTAGCAAGTGTGACATAACGGCCTTCTCTTTTCTGTCTACTCAAAATAGAAATGAGAGACTGGTTTATCGAAACAGAGACTTAGTAAACATCACTGACTATGGAAGGGGGGGGGGGGGCGGATCTAAACAAATAGAGGGCCGGCGGTTGCCTATATGGGACATAGTGTATTAAGAATTGGCATTCTGTCAGTATCATATTACAAATGATATACTCCAGAATGATCACAGTATACTGTAAGCCTACATTGGTGTATAACGTTGCATTAAATGTGGGGGCCCCTATTGAGTGGGAAGCCCCGGGCGACCAAGGCCGGCCCTGGAAACACTACATTATATACCACCTTTAAGATGTTTAAAAGGGGGCGACAAAGAACGGCGTCACCATTACAAAAGCCTCTATCTTACTCATTCCCCTCAAAATTTTGGTCCTTGAAAACCCATTTCAACAAGCTCATAAATAGCAACATTCATATTTTGATCTATTTGACCTCATTTAAATGGGCAAAATTTGAACGACTTATTCCCCTCGTCTCTCCTCCTCGACCTCTCTCGAAATAAAAATCACTAAATTTCTCCAACTCAATGTCGGTGGCGCAGTGGGTAACGTGCTCGGTAACTACGTCAGTGGTTCTAGGTTCGATACTGAACTGAGGTGGGTTTGCTTCTTTCGCGGAGAAAAAAAAGAGGGGCCCCGAGTGCGCCTCCTTCGGATGAGAAGTAAAACCGAGGTCCCGTGGGTTTCTTTCCTTGGTGCTTAAGGGCCCTTCAACGAGTCCCGACCACTGTATAGTTCAGTGCGGAGACTTCACAGACACTACACTGCAAGCAACTCCTAACCCTTTTCCCGCCTATGGCAGGGTCGGGTACCCATTTGTCCCTCTGAATGGACACAGGGTGATATATTGGTCATAGTTTTTTCTGCAGCCGGTTGCCGATCAAAGCTGCACCCCTACGCTTATTTATCGTCGGTCTAGTGTTCGTCGGGGAATGCTACCGACGCCAGGGGGCAAGCTCCTACACCTGGAAATTTTGCCTCATCTACCCGTTGCGTAGTAGAGAGGGTTCTTTTACGTGCAAGTGCCATCGTACACCCACACGGGACCTCGGTTTTACTTGTCATCCGAAAGAAGGCACACTCACGGCTTCTCTCTCTCTCGCCCGAAAGAAGCCGACCCTCCTCGGTCCAGTACCGAACCTAGAACTACTGGCGTAGTTGCCGAGCGTGCTAACCACTGTGCACAGACCCTACACTGATGGGACGATTATTGGGTATTAGCAGCACCCAATTTTCCCAAGCGGCCACCCATGTTAGTACTAGCTGGGGATACGTTGCTTAACTTCAATGATCAGACGAGAACTGGTGTGTAGGTCCCGTGGGGTGTACGATGGCATGTGCACGTAAAAGAACCCGCTCTATTATGCAACTGTTAGATGTGGCAAAACTTTTCAGGTGTAAGAGCTCACCCGTTGGCGTCGGTGGAGTGCACCAATGAACAGTAGACCGACGATGAGTACCCCACCCTGCAATACGCGAGAAATCGGAGTTGCTTTGCTTGGTTGAACTGCAGTTTAATGAGTAATGTACTTTCGAAGTGAGTTATTGACCTCGAGTTCGAATCTTCCCCTTTTCACCCCACGCGTCGGAAGTTGATAGCTGTTGCTGTTGGCAACGGAGAGAGAGAGGACCAGAGATGAACGCACCTCAAATTGTTGTCTGTCGACACTAAACAAAACCTTTTCGAAAGATTTGCAGATAAGAAAACATAATTTTTGAATGGAAAGCGTTTCGTTTAGACGCCTGTAATTACGATATTAACGGAATGACACTAAAAACTATCAGAATGTTTGTAGGTCAGTGCCAGTGTGTTTATTTCTCAAACAGATAAATGCAAGTTCGATTCCAACTGAGATAATATTGGTGAACTGCAATACCGAAAAACGAGGCATCTTGGATAGGGTATTTATCCCGCCTCGGAAACTCAGTAGGTACCGTAGCACGCTCAGGAACTACGTCAGTGATTCTAGGGTCGATACTGGACTGAGATCGGTTGGCTTCTTTCGGGCGAAAGAGAGAGGCCCCGAGTGCGCCTTCTTTCCGACGAGAAGTAAAACCGAGGTCCCGTGTGGTGTACGACGGCATTTGCACGTCGAAGAACCCTCTCCACTATGCAACGGGTCGATGTAGCAAAAATTTCCAGGTGTAGGAGCTCGCCCTTGGCGTCGGTGGAATGCCCCAACGAACAGTAGACCGACGATAAGCATAGCGGTTGCAGCTTTGCTCGGCAACCGGCTGTTTAAAAACTGTGTCCAATATATCACCCCCTCGTGTCCATTCAGAGGGGCAAGATGGGTACCCGACCCTGCCATAGGCGGGAAGAGTTAGGAGTTGCTTTTGCTTGGATAGGCTATTTCTCCATTGCCTAGCTGTAGTCGGGTGAATAACTGAGGACAACAGCAACTCCTAACCCTTTTACCGCCTATGGCAGGATCATGTATGCATCCTGCCCCTCTGAATGGACACACGGGTGATATATTGGACGGTATTTTTCCGCATTTTTAGTGCGGAACCGTGGTTCACCTCAACCTTCACATGGAAGTCTGTGAAATACCTTCTATCAAAACCGGAAATTAAATCGATATAACTACACCTTACCTGTGTGACACCCGATTGCAGAACACAACTCAGAAACTGAAGATGAATTTCCGTTAGTGAAAAACTTAGGGGCAGGACAAAGTAGAGTCCAAGAAACGATATCCTCTTTGGGACACAAGGAAAAACTAGTATAAATACCCAAAATCAAATCCCGTTTTTGGTTTTGTTGGTGTTTCACGGCCCTTCAACTACAATGATCATTAGAGCACCGTCCAAGGCGTAGTTCTAATGTAGAGCCTGCATAGACACTACGCTGTGACGGCGATCTTTGGGTATTATCAGTACCCAGTGTTTCCAAGAGGTCACCCAGCTAGTACTAACAGTTAGCTGGGGTGTAGCGTTGCTTAACTTCAGTGAGCAGACAAGAACTGGTGTGTCCAACGCAATACAGCCGCTACCCCCGTTTTTAGTGAAAGGTTCTCGTGGTGTCGTAGTGAAAGGTTCTCTCCCCACCCACTCTTGCCAGACCTTCTGGGCCCTAATAACCATAGTAGTTGTGGCCCCCTCAAACGATAAAACTACAATAACAAACCCACGATAGTTGATGGGCCCTAAAACACGAACAAACCCACGATGTTGCAGATGTGGGACGATTTAGATATCGGCCCACCCACTTGGTGATATCAGCTGATGCTGCTCTTCTTGGCATTGATGGGAAGGCCTTAGTTTCTCAGAAATAGGCCAAATATTGACAAAAACTAAATTGTAATTATTACCTTAACCCCACTTTATCTAAATTATTTCAATTTTCATAACTTTTAATGATTCCAACGTGGGACTGACAATAATAATAATAATACTAATGATAATAATAATTACAATAATAACAGTACGTAAATGAGATAGGTAGGTAGGAGCAGCCACTTTGGTTTTTTGGAGCAGGGTCTCTCATTCCGCGCCCCTCCCTCTCTCATAACTTCTTTCTTAATTGAACTCACAAAGATCTGTCTATTTTAATGGTGGAGTCTAATTAACAAATGATAAGAAAAAGCTAATTAGTGGTGTATTTTTTTTAATTATACCTGTGTATACGTATAGGAGAGGTGTAAAGAAAGGACATGATTCAATTTGGAGAACTATGGGAGGGGGGAAGGTGAAGATGCAACACCACATACTGTAGTTGCCTCATCGTCCCATATGCTGATAGTACCAAGAGGCATCCGAAAGTTTCTGGAAAGCTTGATTCCAGGTTCGATCCTAGCCGAGACGAACGGCTTCCTTCGAGTACTAATTGACCTTTCCGCTTGTTTTCGTTTGTTCGTTGGTGTTTTAGGGCCCTTCAACTACAAGGGCATTGGAGCCGCGAGCCGCGTGCAGTAACTGCATACACACTACACGAATGCGACAAATTTTTGGGTATCAACGGTACCCAGTGGTCCAAGGGGCCACCCATGTCAATACTAGCTGGGTTTGCGTTGCTTTACTTCAGTGTTCAGACGTGAACTGGTGCGTCCAACGCAATAAGCCGCGGCCTGACCTTTCTGCCAAAAAAAAAAAAAATTAGAGCCGTGGTCCGTTGTGATGTGCAGAATGTCACCGTTACACTTAACAAACCCTTCTCTGCATAGAATAAAACAAAGCTGTGCAAACAGGGCCGGCCCTAGAGTTTGCGGAGCCCAAGGCGGCAGGGGATAGCGGGGCCCAAGGCGGCAGGGGAATGCGGGGCCCAAGGCGGCAGGGGAATGCGGGGCCCAAGGCGGCAGGGGATAGCGGGGCCCAAGGCGTTAGGGGATAGCGGGGCCCAAGGCGGTAGGGGATAGCGGGGCCCAAGGTGGCAGGGGATAGCGGGGTCCAAGGCGGCAGGCGATAGAGGGGTCCAAGGCAGCAGGCGATAGAGGGGTCCAAGGCAGCAGGCGATAGAGGGGTCCAAGGCAGCAGGCGATAGAGGGGTCCAAGGCAGCAGGCGATAGAGGAGCCCAAGGATGCAGGCGATAGAGGAGCCCAGGGCTGCAGGCGATAGAGGAGCCCAGGGCTGCAGGCGATAGCGGGGCCCAAGGAGGTCGCCTCGGTCGCCTTGCCCTAAAGCCGGCCCTGTGTGCAAAACAATTTCCTACCTATAGCAGGGAAACTGCGTCAGTGTTTCTAGGTTCTATACTGGACCAAGATAGGTTGGCTTCTTTTGGGCGAGAGAGAGAGAGAGAGAGATATTTGGCCCTCGTTGGTGTTTTAGAGCCCTTCAACTATATACAAAAAGTCATTAGAGCCCCGTCCACTGAGTAGTTCTAATGTAGAATCTGCACGAACACTACGCTGTTACGACGGCTTTTGGGCACTAGCAGTACCAGTGCTCCCAAGCCGTCACCCATGCCAGTACTAGCTGGGGGTTGCATTGCTCAACTTCAGTGATCAGACGAGAACTGGCGTGTTAGGTTGGCAAAACTTATCCATTGTGCATCATCATACCCTTATCCCGCTTGTGGCAGGGTCGGGTCTACGGGTTCCTGCTCCCACGTTTGCTTCGGTCTCCCCCGGCCCCGGGTGATCCAACCACCTGCATTTCTGAAATGGACCTAACGAGCTCCTCCTCCTTTCTTCTCATTGTCCATACCACCTCAAAAACTATCCATTGTGTACTAAATAAAATGAAAGGGCGGCGTTAAATAATGTAGTAAATCCAATCTTATGATGGCAGGTTCGAATCCCCTCCACGGTAGAACGGTTTCTATATATCCAATTCAAGCGGATAGGATAGATAGAAATTCTGTAGAAGAGTAGGTGTGTGTGGGCTCAAACTGGTGCATTAGTCTAATTGATTGAAGGTGTTTTTCTCTAAATATAACTTCCCTATACACCTTGTAGGATATTAACGGGGGATTTTTTCCACTTTTGATTATAATGACAACGACTATAAAAACATAATTTAAAAATTCATTAATAAAAAAAATGTAAAGAAATAAATAAAATGGTTACATTAAATGAGTCATTTAAAACCGACAAACAGCTTGATTATACTGCAAGTCTTAATTGAAATTGCAATGTGGTTATAACGAATTAAAAAGAGGGAGAGAAAGAGATCATAAGATTTTTTTGTATGAAACATAAGACGATAAATCGGGTTCTTTGTAAGATTGAAACTTACTTGAAGATTTTTTGATATAAGATGGATATTTTAATAGACGGTCGTTGAAAGTTTTATAATGCAGTACATAGGGAGAGTTATCTGAAAACAAAAGATATAATAAAATTAATTTTAGTTTTATTCTTAAAAAAATAAAAATAATTTTATTATAGCTTTTCATTTCACTAATCTTTAAATGTCCTCACTCCCTTCAAATTTTGTCTTCTCCTCCTCACTCATTTCTTGACTCTCCTGTGGTGGTCATTGTTTCAACCAACATTCTCTAAATTAGATTTTGGCATTAGTGAAGCACCTTCCAAAGAGAAAGAGAGAGAGAAAGAGAGAGAGATAGAGATAGAGAGAGAGAAAGAGAGATAGAGATAGAGAGAGAGAGAAAGAGAGAGAAAGAGAGAGAGAGAGAGAGAGAGAGAGAGAGAGAGAGAGAGAGAGAGA
>JAAFCE010009126.1:2719981-2735770 GCA_013389805.1 Trigoniulus corallinus
AGAGAGAGAGAAAAAGAGAGAGAGAGAAAGAGGAAGAGAGAGAGAGAAAGAGAAAGAGAGAGAGAGAAAGAGAGAGAGAGAGAGAAAGAGAGAGAGAGAGAGAGAAAGAGAGAGAGAGAAAGAGAGAAAGAGAGAGAAAAAGAGAGAGAGAAAAAGAGAGAGAGAGAGAAAAAGAGAGAGAGAAAGAGAGGGTGGTGGACGTTGCCACTAGTGTTGATCAGGGCCGGCCTGAGCAAATTCGAGGCCTGGTGCGAAGTATTTTAAGTACAGTATCACATAACCCTATAATTTACTTAACGTAAGAATGCAAACCTTTTCACGCCTGCGGCAGAGTCGATTGGTTTGGTTTGTTGGTGTTTTAGGGCCCTTTAACTCCAAGGTCATTACAGCCCCGTCCACTGCGTAGTTCTAATGCAGAAACTACACAGACACTACACTAATGCGACGATTTGTTGGGTATTAGCAGTACCCAGTTTTCTCAAGCAGCCACCCATGTCAGTACTAACAGGGGTTGTGTTGCTGAACTTCAGTGATCTGACGATAACTGGTGTGTCCAACGCAATAAGCCGCTCGGGCAGAGTCGAGTACCCATCTTGTACTCCCGAATGGAGGACACAAGGGTGCTCTATTGGACAGTTGCCAACCAAAGCTCCAACCTTATCATTAGTCTACTATTCGTTGGAGAATTCAGTCGGTGGAATTCTCCAACGAATAGTAGACTCCAGGCAACTCCAGGTAACTCCAGACAACGACGCCAGGGGGGGGGAGCGAGCTCCTACCAGAGTCGTAACGGGGGTAAGAAGCGCCTGTGGCAAGTGTCTAACTTTCGCTTGCCCGTAACTCAATAATGGCAAAAAATAAACATTTTGCGCCCCAAACCCGGTTGCGCCCGTGGCGGCCGCCTTCTTCGCCACGTCCTAGTTACGGCCCTGGCTCCTACACCTGGAGAGTTTGCCTCATCCACCCGTTGCATAGTAGAGAAGGTTCTTTGACGTGCAAATGCCATCGTACACCACACGGGACCTCGGTTTTACTTCTCATCCGAAAGAAGGCGCACTGGGGGCCTGTCTCTGACGCAGTTACCGAGGCGGATGTGATAACCATAACGGTAAAATAAATAATACCGGTAAGTAGATCTCGGATAGGGTGAAAGGAGATGAAAGATAACTGGAGACCCTGTCCGTCGCGGATAGTCTAGTGACTCTAGTTAGTTCAACAATAAAATGACCAAGACTTAACCTTGTTTTATGCAAACTTGTGAAGGTCATAAGTTTGACTATACAATATAATAATGATACTAGCCTCCTTTTTAATGGGACGGGTGTAATCTTACATATCAACAACAAATCACCCGTACTGAACAATTGCGCAGTAATAGGGAGATGAGGGAGGGTGAGTTTTTACCACTAATTTTTTCGAAGAAAACCTTGAGTGAACGAGAAAAAAATTTCCCCTCCGTTATGACGTGCACAGGCAGTGTTACGTAAGTCAAGTTTCAGCTAAGTTTGATTTTGGATGTGACAAGTCATGGAGAGAGGGAGAGAGAGAGAGAGTGCGGGGAGGAGACAAGAAGATCAGTTACGAGACTATTATGACACGCGCCGGTGCGGCGCTGGCAATCAGCTAGAAGCTACCATTTCGGCTCAAGCATTCATTACGACACTCGCGCAGTTAATCGGCTAGAAAACAAAGCTACCATTTCGGCTGAAGCATTCTTATTAGGTGTCAGCTGTTTGGCCATTTGACGTCTGGCATGTTATCGATATGGAATTTTATGATCCCGATGTCACCACACCTGAGTTCACAACAATGTTAACTGAAAATATTCATGGATTTTAATCCCTACCGATAAACGCCAAATGACAGCCAACGTTCATAGAAGAAACTGAAAAAAAAACCCGCCATTATCGTCATTTATCGTAAGAATGAATATTATCTTCTGTGAATGTATTTTAAAGACGACGGCTGATTTATCAGTATATGTTACAGAAAATTGCAAGTAAATATAATTTAAATTACGTTTCACCTAGCCCACCTACTACTTATCTTAATTGCAGCAGTCAAAACCGTCTGATGTTCTATCGTTAGCTAGCCGCCATCAATAGAATATTTATGAAAGGAATAAGCTATTAACCGGATGGAAAGGAATGACTGCGATTAGGTGTAGCGGTGAATGGCATGGAACGCGGCTAGCCGCAACGCCATTCGAATGTCAACAACAAGAAAGCTGATCGAAAGCTACTGACGGCGCTGGAGCCGCCACGACCGGCTGTAATTTGTCATCAAAATCCTATATACAGCATCATGTATACACGCCGGAAATCGGCGACATACCATTCTCTTCCTCGTATGCATTAACTATAGCACTTCTTCGAAAAAAAAAATTACATAACTCCCTTTAGCGGAATGTATTCAGAAAAAAAATGAGACTTCTAAAGAAATAGGAGCGGGAGAAGGAGAGGAAGCGATACCGTTCAACGTTTACGTTCTGCTCAGTACCACCTCCTCCTTCTTCTGCCACATCACAGTGCTGCCCGACATTCCGATAACTAGCACGTGATTTCCTTGGAAAAAAAAGAAAGTTTCCCCATCATGATGATCAGGTGTTGGTTCCCGTTGCGTAATCAAGCTACCAAAACACACACCCTCTTACGTAATAACGTTCGATAGGGAGTATTCACGAATCACGTCTTATGTTTACACGTTGTTTTTTGAATGTCTTGTTGAGTGTTTTTTTTTTCTCTTTAAGATGTTATCACTTGAGAGTGATGGAAAGGAGAGTAAGGGTGCCAAATTTGAAGAGTTGCCGAGTGCACACCCACGCTATATTGTATCATACCTGAAAGTCTTGTGAATTTCCTTGTCAGACTACGCCTTTTATCAACTTTTAAAATAATCCTACATATTCGTGGGTGCGGTGTAGTGTCATCCTCCTCTGATGTTTCTTTTTTCTGGAGAGGAAGAGGAGAGAAGGAAAGGGTTGCTATTCTCCTTATCTCTCTCGCTCCCTATACGTCTTGTCGGTTTGATAAAATTAGATTTAAAATGAAAGTAAACAATTCTGTATGACTTATTACTAAGCCCTAAGGTTACGCAATCGGTTGGTGGAGGGTGACGTAAGAGTTGCGTAAATTTCGACCAACTTCATGAAATAAACAGAAATGATTTGTGGTTTAATGCTGTGGTGGTTATTATTGGTGCGATAGTAAAGAGGAAAATATAATTTGGAGGAGAGTTACGTGACTCATTGCATAAAAATTGCGCAGTGCTAATAGTAACATTAAAAATCATCAACAACAACAACACGCTCGGAGGTGTGTGCATGTGTATGCATGTGCCTGTCATCCATGAGGAGGAAGAAGGAGGGGAGAAAGAGAGGGGGAGAGAGAGACACGGGTAGATGACCACAGGCAAGAACAGGACGTGACCAGGTACCTTATAGTGAGTGTAGGAGGAGTGATAGACTCCTCCTGGTCACATATTAATGGCATAATAAAATCGATATTATTATTCTGTAATCAATTGTGTTACACAATAAAACACTTTTACCTCTTGTTTTATTGTCCTCCGTTCAGTCAACTATGACGTCATCATTCCTCCAGATGTGTATCACAGGCTGTGCAGAAAGAGAGGGGGTTGGGAGGCAGTATGAGGAGTTAGGTATGTTGCAAGTCAGAGGGAGAGGAGCGCAGGCAAAGAGGGAGAAAGAAGGAAGGAGAGAAAAGGTGACAGGATGGGACAGAAAAATTGAAGTGCATTTATTTGCTATTTCTACCCGCCCCGCTCTCGCCCTCACGCCCACCTCCAAATAGTTCAACGGCCTGCGTGATCAAAACTCTGAGCCCTGGGTTAAACAATTCGCAGAAAAAAAAACAAGCTGCATAACACGTATCTATGCACATACACAGGAAATGGAGTAGACTATACAACCACGCCTCCTCCCTCTTTACTATTCTCCTAAAATTCGATCAACATGATCTAGGATGATGATGATGGAGGGTCGACACTGTGACCTCTGCTGGAACATGTAGTTACACTGCGCAATATTAACCGGGGGTGAGGGTTTAGGTTAACAGTTTCTGGAATGGGGCAAGAGGAAGGAAAACAAAAGAAAAAGGAGTTTGATAGTGCATCTTTGAACACCAGTTTTTCAACTTCCGGTTTCGTGTATCTCTTCTCTCCCACATCATCCCTATTACTTACTACTACCTTGCCGAAAACTATCCAATAATGACGACAATGACGCTGACCCCCCCCCCCCCTTTTGACAGAAACGATAACTGAATCTCATCATAAAGAGGTCAATATTGTTCAAGGTCCCACGACCGGCGGATTTTCCAAGTCGACTTCCTCTTTGTAGAATCATCTAACGCAACAGTTAAACTTGCACAATGCTTAACTTCGGCAAAGATCTCGAAAGGAAGTACCGTAGTTTGTTGGGTGTAATTCCTAGTTAGATCTAATATGTATCATTTTTTCTTTATGATGAATGTATCACGAGATCAATCCCCGCCGCTCATAAGTGAGGCGAGAGCAGTCAAACTCGTGCCATCCGTCCAGGACAGTAGGAAGCGGCTTACTGCGTTGGACACACCAGTTGTCGTCTGATCACTGAAGTGAAGCAACGCAACCCCAGCTAGTACTAACATGGGTGGCCACTTGGGAAACCTGGGTACTGCTAATACCTAATAATCGTCGCGTTAGTGGAGTGTCTGTGTAGTCTCTGCACTAGAAGAACTATGCAGTGGATGGAGCTCTAATGACTTTGTAGTTGAAGGGCCCTAAAAAATCAACAAAACAAAAATCAGGGACAGTATTTCAGAGACTCTGGACACATCCTGGTTTTCAGTGAGGTCTCCCCCGCCTCTCTCTCTGCCGGATTAAGGTTTTTATGGGCCCTAGGCCGTAAAGATAGACTAGGCCCTAAATACTGAAACGGCCCAAAGCGATGATAACTATAAAAAGAAATAGTCGTTATGTTGGGCCCTCAACGTGAGCGCTCCGAGCTCGAATAACACCAAGTCCTGTCAGAGCCCTTAGACGAGAACCTACCCTGCATCCTTTGGGTCTTAAGAGATGGATGACAAAGGATCTAAATCTACCTATGAGTGAAGAATTACGTGACATATCTGCGTTACACCTTGCAACTCACGTAAGACGACGACTACGCAATACACAACCAAGTTCAAGGTGGGCTGTCTTTGCACCATGAAAGGGGGCAGCGGACAGAAAAGTGATAGCGAAGGACAGGAGCTGAAGGTATTGGGATAGTTTGAACTTGAAAGACATTCCAATGAACTGGATTCCGAAAGAGTTTTAACTTAGGCCCACATTCCATGCTGACTAAGAATACAGACGGGGGTTGGCGAAGAAGCAAAGTAGAACCCCTTCAGGACTGTGGTCTCCGCTTCCTCCATCTCTGATCATTGTACCTCCTCCTCCTCCTCATCCTGTAAAGGTGTGTCAATTCCGGGGAAAATTACGAACTATATTTAACGAGAGAGAGAGAGAGAGAGAGAAAGAGAAGGAAAAATAAGGGGCCTGTAATGAGATTAGATAAGAGGAGTGCAATAGTTACGTTCACCTCCGTAACTCGATACAGAGTCAAATAAGGGCGGATGACTCGTCACCAATTACTACGGAAACTCTTTTATATTTCGTGGGAATTCAACCATACATTATCAACATACAACATCCTTCCCCAAATATATAACGACCCTTTGAAAAAGAAAGGAGGCAAATCAATGAACGAGCGTCAAGGCAATGGAAACGTCCCGTTTCGGAATGGCAGCGGATTCGAGGAGTGTAGAAACTGAAGATGTGGCAGGCGAAGGGTGCGAAGGAGGAAAATGCGTAGGATGAGATGGGAAGAAGGTGAGGGGGAAGATACGGGGGATATGCAAGATGATCGCCACAAGCTGTACTTAATAGTTAGCAAACGAAAAACAGGCAACCCTTTGACGGTTGTTTCATTATCAAACTTGATACATTCCTGAATTTTGTTGTTGTTTGTTGGTGTTTAAGGTCCCGTCAACTACGAGGTCATTAGAGACCCGTCCACTGCGTAGTTCTAATGCATAGACTGCACCGACACTACACCAATGCGACGATTATTGGGTATTAGCAGTACCCAGCTTTCCCGAGCGACCACCCATGTCAGTACTAACTGGGCTTGCGTTGCTTAACTTCAGTGATCAGACGAGAACTGGTGTGTCCAACGCAACTCGCCCCTCCCTACATTCCTGAAGGAGGAGGAGGAAAGTGAAAAAGAGTTTATAGAAGAAGCACAAGAATTTTTATAACGAGTAAATATCAAACCGAGTTACACTTAAAGTTTCCAGACTGTGAACTAAAAGCAAAAGCAACTCCTAACCCTTTCCCCACCTATGGCAGGGTCGGAGTACCCAGAGAGTACCCATCTTGTACCCAGAGTACCCAGAGAGTACCCATCTTGTCCCTCTGAATGGACACATCATCATCTCACCCTTCTCCCGCCTGAGGCAGGGTCAGGTCTGCGGGTTCTAATTCTCCACTCCCGCCTATCCCCCACCAGGTCCCTCTCCACCCCGCACGCCTCCATGTCCGCCTGCACCACCTGTTCCCACGTTCGCTTTGGTCTTCCTCTACCTCTGGTGCCCCCGATCATCTGCAGTCCCACACTGGACCTAATAAGCTCCTCCTCTCCCCTCCTCATCACATGCCCATACCATGCCCATATCTGTCCCCCTGAATGGACACAAGGGCGGTATATTGGTCATAGTTTTTCTGCAGCCGGTTGCCGGTCAAAGCTGCAACCCCTACGCTTATTTCTCGTCGGTCTAGTGTTCGTTGGGGAATTCCACCGACGCCAGGGGGCGAGCTCCTACACCTGGAAATTTTGCCTCATCTACCCGTTGCGTAGTAGAGAGGGTTCTTTTACGTGCAAGTGACACCGGACACCAACAGGGGACCTCGGTTTTACTTCTCATCCGATAAGGCCAACCCACCTCGGTCCAGTATCGAACTTAGAACTACTGACGCAGTTGCCGAGCGTGCTAACCACCACGCCTAGGCGGCGGGTGTCCATTTCCAGACTGTGAACTCTCGTCCATAATTGGTGATACCCGGATTACTGATCCCATGCCCAGTTAGGGACTAAAGTATGACCATTTTACGAAGTCGAATTTTACAGATTATTGACAAATTTAAGCTACCCCATTCTCTGCTAACCTTCTAGCTTTGCTGCCCTTTCCTCTTCCTCCTCTCTTCCAGTTCTTGAGCTCTTGGTTCGCAAGTTCGATACTGGTCAGGATTTGGTTTCTATTGAGTGAGAGCAAAGCAACTCCTAACCCTTTTCCCGCCTATGGCAGGGTCGGATACCCATCTTATCCCTCGGAATGGACACAAGGATGATGTATTGGACAGTGGTTTACCTCAGCCGGTTGCCGATCAAAGCTGCAACCCTTATGCTTATTTATCGTCGGTCTACTGTTCGTTGGGGAATTCCACCGACACCTGGGGCGTGCTCCTACACCTGGAAATTTAGCCTCATCTACCCGTTGCATAGTAAAGAGGGTTGCTCTACGTGCAAATGCCATACCTCTCGTCCGAAGGAACCCAACCCACCTCGATCCAGTATCGAACCTAAAAACTCTTGACGTAGTTACCGAGCACGCAACCCACTGAGCCACCGAGGCGGGATTATTGGGGAAAGAAAAATTCCAATTTCTCCATCTGGGACAAAAGATGTATTTGAAGATGCCTACCGAATTTAAGAACTTACCGGCTTCAATGAGGCTCGATCTTGCGAACCATGAATTCAAGAGTCAAGCAAGCCCTCGACTAGGGGTGATAGCCAGGGGTGACTCTACACACCTTTTGAGCTCAATGTTATGGAGAGAAAACGACTCGAAAGGGCTTTTCACGTACTTGGAGCTTCCCGCTCGACACTTAGGTCAGGATCGAACCTGTATCCCACGGACCCATGCAGGCTATCGTTGAGCCATCAAGACCGACCAAAAATTCAGAAAAATAATGACTGAATGTTGGTCGAACCCTTCGCTATCAGCTTTGGAACAACATCCTAAACGTCTCAATGGCTCAACCAGATGGTTTGTCCCAAAAAACAGTGCAAGTTGGCCCTCGAGGAGCCTCCGTCCCACGTTGATTATTTTTTTTGAATTATGTTATCTTTAAAGTTCATCTAAACTTACAAAAATAATATCATTTTATATTAAAAGTTTTTTTATAAAGTACGGTCAAGGCTAATTTGGTCCGAACATCAAAGGCCTTTGAATTAGGAAACATCTTGGGTAGCGATGGTAGGGAGGAGGTTCTCAATAAGAAAGGGTTAAGTAGTGGCCAAGTCGGTCGCTGGCACGTTAACCGTTCACATGACAAGGCAGTTACATGTTAGTGAATTAAAATAGTATAAGTCTATCGACCGAAATGAGAATAGTTGGGAAGCCAAGGTTGAAGCCATTGGCCCAACTCTTTTAAAAAATCACCCTGACCCACAAACATAAAATTGGGTCTCTCGCTCAATCTTTATGTCTACAAATCTCAGTAAAAAGGACGAAGGAAGTGGAGGAGGAGGAGGAGAAAGAGGGGGGATGAAGGAGGACAAGGGAGGACTGAATGTATAAAGGAAGAAAAAAAAAAGGGTTGAAGGAAGGAAGGTAACGGGGTGGGAAGGGGGCATCAAGAGATCAAACCACAATGAGGTCATGGGGAGCGAGGCAGCTGTTATTTTCAAAGATGACCATGAAACGAGGGTGACAAAAAAGGATAGGGTTAAAATATGTTAAAACGTGATCCTCCACTAACTCTAAAATAATCCATTTGAACGCGTATACAGTACCACTTAACCCTTTCTTTCTCTTCACTGCCAGCACCCTTCGGAGGACCACAGTCCTGTTGACACATAGTCACATCTCCGCTCTAAATAACAGACATCTGATAGGCGTAAATTCAAGAAGAAAATAATGAAGTAACAACAAAAATAAACTTAGTCACTAAGGTCAAAGGCTACACAACGCCATACTGAATAATACTAAGCGAGGGCTTTCCATAAAGGTCGTCTCTATCCAATTCAGGACACTTAACAATGCGTCTTTTTTTTATGCAAAACCTATTACATATTACAAAATAATTTCCTATTATTATTTTAATTTAGTGTATCAAATTATTAAAAAATGTGAAGAAAAAAAAACTAAAAAATAATCTAGTAAAGAGAGAGAAAGAAAAAAGTCAAAATAATATGATGAAAACTTTCAACAGGTTGCACACTTCACGCTCACTGCGCCCGTTCAATGTGTCAGGCAGACACCAGTGTACACGCACCCTTGAATGCAGTGAGTGGGAAAGAGAGGGGGGGAGAGGGGTAGAAGGGGCATAAATAACAAAAGGTTAGGTGGGGGAGGAAGGTAGAATAGAGGGCAATCAGAAGACTTGTCATCCCGTCAATAATACGAGGTTTAGGTAAGAACAGGGAAGAGGAGGAGGGCTACCATAGAGGGTGATCCAAGAGATGACGAAGAACGGAAGACGAGGGTGGGGGTACAAGTCAAAAATATAAACACTACTGTTATCTCTCCCCTTTTCACTCTCTCTCTCTCTCACAAGCTGCTATTCCCATAACTAAGTGGTCACGCTCACTTTCATTTCACAGTTTGAATATTTTCAAAACTGAATAATGAGCTTGTGGAGGTCTCCTTTCTCACCCACCCCCTCAAATTCCGGGACACAACTCATACAATAATTACCTACTCATCTCAAGAACAAATAGGTTTTCTACTTGTCCCCTTCTAATCTCCAACAACCCCTTTATGGTTTAAAGTTGCTATTAAAACTGACGTCATACATCTCTGATACTGACACAGTAGGGAGCGGCGAGTTGCGCTGGACACACCAGTTCTCGTTTGATCACTGAAGTTAAGCAACGCAAGCCCAGTTAGTACTAACATGGGTGGTCGCTCGGGAAAGCTGGGTACTGCTAATACCCAATAATCGTCGCATTAGTGTAGTGTCTGTGCAGTATATGCATTAGAACTATACAGTGGACGGGTCTCTAATGACCTTGTAGTTGACGGGACCTTAAACTCCAACAAACAACAACTGACACAGTAGCCGCCGTCGGCGGCGGCGGTGACAGAAACGATCTTAGCCGGCTAAATATCAACACTTTTCAATTTCACCCTATGCTAAGGGTCGGGCACTCATCTTTGACACTCTGGATGGACACATGGGCGATCTGTTGGACGGAATTTTTATGCAGCCGGCTGCCGACCTAAGCTGCAAGCCCGTATTCTTATTTATTGTCGACCTACTGTTGGTTGGGGCACTCCACCGAGCTCCTACACCTGGGGATTTTGCCTCATCTACCCGTTGCATAGCAGAGAGGGGTTTTTTTTTTTCGTGTAAATGACATTGCGAACTACACGGGACCTCGGTTTGACTTCTCATCCGAAGGCACACTCGGGGTCTCTCTTTCTCGCCCGAAAGAAGCCAACCCCAGGATCGAACATGGAATCACTGACACAGTAGTTGAGTACTCTACCACACGACTATGCAAATACAAAAACACTGAACGGCCCAGACTATCACGCTAAGAGTTAGTTAAAAATGAAAACGTTGAACAGTTAATTTATTAGATCACATGAATGTACAGTACATTATACAAGCCGTGTCAGTGGTTCCAGGTTCGATCCTGGCCGAGGTGGATGAGAGACAGACAAAAGCCAGTGCGTACAGTATTTCGTCAAATAACTAGAATTGACCTAGTGTGATGTCACCATTGCACGGAATAGAACCCTTTTTTTTACATGCAATGTGCAGATCCTCAAAATTCCCAGGTGTAGGAGTTCGCCCCCCCCCCCCCCCGCCGATGTCACGTCGGTGGAGGTAAAAGCGCCCCAGCGAAGAAAACTAGGCCGAAGACAAATAAGCAAGGGGATGCGCGGCATTAGGTAGGCAGCCAGATGCGAAACATCAGAGCCACTGCCGTGTATTCTGATTGGGGAGACGTAAATGGGTACCCAAGCCTGCCATAGGCGGAAGAAGAGTCAGTGATAATGAAATAAGCCGTTATCGATGTTTGTGCCGAGGGAAGAAGAAAGGGGAATTGAATCCACAAATGTAGGGAAAGGTCGGATGTAGTTGACACCACCGCTTGACACAATTTTAGAACGCAAATTCGAATTAATGCACGCGCGTATGTTCTTTCACATTCCATTCTTGTCAGCGGCCATTTGTGACATTTTTCAATTCTTACAAATTTTCAACCATTTTTCCCACCCTTTTGTATGTTTAGTATAACGAACCCGAAGCACAAAAAAGGTAAAAAAAAATTACATTACAATAATGATTACATAAGCATACAAAAATTTCTTTTTTTTAATACAACACATGGATACTGGGGGCGAGACGGAGAAAGTGTACGAGAGAGAAGGGAAGAGGTACCGAGAAATTTAATGACAACAACAACAACAAAAAAAGACCATAAAAATAGGGAGGCGAAAGGAAATATACACAATTACGAATGCTCGTGTGAATGATCTAATAATAATCGGCGAGGTTTAGTGACCGATTTCAAAATAATCAAAAGAGGAGGCAGGTCTTGAAAACGGTTGAAAACCCACACTCCGTTGCAAAAAAGATGTGGTGTTGGACGACTACGGGATGGTTGGTGGAGCGATCCTCAGTAAGGGGTAAGGAGAGGACGAATGAAGAGGACAGACACCTGGGACTGAAAATAAAAACACGGGACTCTAAAGAAACCGAGCAACCTACCAATTTGTAGCTGTGATACGCAAGCGCAATTAAAACAAGCACTAGGAGCAGAAAGGAGTTAGAGCGGGTCTCTTTTCGTCTGGTCCGTGTCCCATCTACGGTAGGGCCAGAGGCAGAGGTGGATCTAGGTTTTTCGGGGCCTAGGACTTATTGAAGTCCAATAATGTTACATTGATTAAAATAAAACAAATACAACTATAACTTATCATCAAACCCTTATCCGACCCATGGCAGTGTCGGGTGTGCAGGTTCTAATCCTCCACTCCCGACTATCCCCCACCAGGCTCCCCGAATTGCATTGGGCACACCAGTTCTCGTCTGATCCCCGCAACCCCAGCTGGTACTGACATGGGAGGCCGCTTAGGAAAACTGGGTACCGCTAGTATCCAAAAATCGTCGCATTAGTGTAGTGTCTGTGCAGATTCTGCATCAGAACTACACAGTGGACGGGGCTCTAATGACCTTGTAGTTGAAGAGCCCTAAAACACCAACAAACAACAAACACCAGGCTCCCATCCACCCCGCACGTAACCATGTTCCTTTGCACAACCCGCACCCACGTCCGCTGTGGTCTCTCCCTACTCCGGAAGCCACCAATCACATGCTGTCCCGTAATGGGCCGAATAAGCTCCTCCTCACCCCTTCGCATCACAAGTCCATACCACCTCAACCTAGAGAACACAGGGCTTAAGCCTTATTAGTCTCTATATAGATCCGCCCCTGGTCAGAGGTACCCAAAACTTCTTCCATCCGGGGGAGCTAGATATGTAGGAATAAGATGTAAAGATGATAGAAAGGTAATGGAGAGGAAAATAAGTATCTAACCATCATAGTCAAAATTTTGGTTACAGTTACCTCAACCAACATCCAGACTTCCTTGGAGTTAGGGCAAGGGGGAGAGACTACGTCGATAATCGATGGTCCGGTAGCAGATAGATGGATGACCAATTTCTTTAATTAAAAAATAGTTTCTTTTTTGTACACCTACCTTCACATTAAGGCGAAACATTTACTGTATATGACTGCGGGTCAAATGAATTTCCTTTGGTGGATTCGTGGTTCGCTTCCCTAATTTCAATTTCGTCATAAATACGCTGTTTGTGGCGCCTAAAAAGAAAATCAGATTAATTAATTAATTAATGAACGCAAGTCAAGACAAGATAACGATTCAAGGATCAGCTTAGAAATGAGGACGGGAGGAAAAACTAAGTCGAGGGTCAGTGGGGGCAAGGGTAGTGGTGAGAGGGAGAAAGCGAGGACAGCATTTAAGTTAAACGGTGTGAAATGACCAATATTAACAGGTTCACGTACGCACTTCCGTCCCTTGAAATTGCGTGGACAATAATCTCTTGCTAATTACTCTTAATAATAATAACAATATTGGTTAATAAGCGACTCATTCTTACTACGTGCCCTTGTTACTTAATCACGCATGTAGACGTATTGCTAAATTTAAAACAAAATTGGGAAAGGATGGGATGTAGGTGAAGGGGTAAACAAAATAACAAGATGGTCAATAGTTGCTATGTTTGTCCTCCTTAGCATCACTACCTCTTGACCCTCTGCTTGAAGAGTCTCTATTACAGCTGCCATAGAACCTAGACTAGCAAAAGCAACTCCTAACCCATTTTCCCGCCTATGGCAGAGTTCGGGTACCCATCTTGTTCCTCTGAATGAACACAAGGCATTCTTTGGGGAATTCCACCGACGCCAGGGGGTGAGCTTCTACACCTGGAAATGTTGCCTCATCTACCCGTTGCATAGTAGAGAGGGTTCTGTTACGTGCAAATGCCATCGTACACCGGTTTTACTTCGGATCAGATGGAAGGCGCACTCAGGGCATCTCTCTCGCCCGAAAGAAGTCAATCCACCTCGGTTCAGTATCGAACCTACAACCACTGACGCAGTTGCCGAGCACGCTACTCACTGGGCCACTAAGGTGGGGTCGTTATAGAACCTAGCCTAATCTTCCAATTTTCCGATAAACTTCATTCTTGCTTTCGGTTCCCGGGACAGTTTCCCCGGTGCAGGGGGAGCTTCTAACGTAAACGTGTAGGTCGGTAAAAAGATGACCGTCCATGGAAATTTATCAGTCAAGGTTTACCGTACAAGCGTCATAGTCGGCGGAGAATATCACGTCATTAATAGAACACGAGCTCTGTTCCATTCCTCCATTTTAAGAATGTTGACGGTCAGGTGACAGTATTCTAAATTCTATAAGCAAATGGCGTTCGATAGGAATAAAACGAACAATAGTTGACATCGAAAAAACAATTTTTCTCTTCATAAAAATAACGAATAATTTTACGAAAAAAACATCAGAGGAATCGTAGGATTTCATTGTTATTCTACAGTATAATATTTATTATGTGTCCTGCAGTGTCTCAAGATATTACATCACCAGCATGTTCGAACGAAATTTCGCATTACCGCAGCCATTTTGTAAAAAAAGAGTTTGCATCTAAGAACCAGTCATTTCTCTCTCTCTTAATTAAAAAAACATAAATTGACGAGATTTATATTTAGGTGTAGATAGAGGAAGAGGGTGGAGGTTGAAGAGTGTACTGACCACGTTAAAACTAAGTGCTCAATAAACCTCGGTCGATCGAACACTTGACTAATTTCCAATGTCATTTCAGTGCCAAATAGGCACAATGAAACGACTGCATTTCTCCGGGTCAGAGTTTTACATAGTCTGTAACTAATTAGAAAGGTGACGTAACAAAACAACAAAAAAAGTAAACGTTATGAAAGTAGACATTATGACAAAGTGAACTAACTGTTGTTGTGGTGGAAGTTATGAAGAAGGAGAAGATGGATTCGTGGTGACAAAGACTTGAAAAACCCATCATAAGAATCCAATGACGCTGTTGGTCAACACGTCACCGCACTTTAATGACAGAAAACGGTCAAGCAAGGTAAATAAAAAAAAAATAATTTTTTTTTTCATATGTTCTTTTAATTAATTAATACCTGGACTTTCCCTTCTTCCATCCTTTTACAATTTGTTAGTTAAGAGGGGAGGGAACACAGGTCAGTGGTGTGACTATTTCACAAAAATAACCGCCATCCTCCGTCTCCCGAGGATCCCCGTCACGAAAGGGTGAAGTTTGGCAACAAGGGCCAAGACACTAGGAACGAAGCCAGCAACAGTGGCGGGGTGAATTGATTAAAGCATCCTTTTTCACAATGTGTTGATGAGGTGGTGGCGGTGGTACGTAATGTGACAAAATACTTATGACCCTCTATTTTAAAATAGAGTTCATCAGTCTCAGGACGTGGGGAAGGGGGGGGCGTGCAGAGGGAAGGGAGAGCATAAAGCAAGTCAGTCAGCAGTCGGCTTGCGGGGGCAACAACAGCAGAAGCAGTTATGGTGATGCATACTATTTCCAATAGGTTTATTAACCTATAAAAAAAAAGGCCGTCTCGTATTGATACTCTCAAATGATCGGACTCGTTGTACCCCCAATCCCTACTATTACTCCCACTTTTTGTCATTCATCCCCCCTCCTCCTTTTCCTTTTACTAACGAAACCTCTACTATTCGACCAATCGAGGTAACACTCCAGTTCAGGCAGGCCAATCACCACCATCACTACAACTACTACCAGCACCATCGACATTCCAGATAACAGTAATCCACTGAAAAAAGTCGTTTCCATAGCAACCGGCAGTAAACGAACTCTATGGTTAACAGCAGATCGCCGCCACCATTGACTAACGCTGGCTGACAGTCGTTAGCCGAGTGACGTGTGTCACAAGACGGAGGTGGACAATATACGCGGACTACAGATATTAGAGAGACAGACTTGTTTATGTCCACTTTTTTTTTAGCACCTCTCTCCTTCTTTTCCTCCTCTACTATCTTCAAGAAATGCCGCCATTATTTACTACTTGTCAATTATCTTATAAAAGTAAATCCACATTGCGACACATGGCAACAACTATCTCTGACGATTCTCAGGCCAATCAGTGCAATCAGTGGCGGATCCAGGATTTTCGTCGGGGGGGGGGGGGGGG
>JAAFCE010009126.1:2735870-2746098 GCA_013389805.1 Trigoniulus corallinus
GGGGGGGGGGGGGGGGGGGGGGGGGGGGGGGGGGGGGGGGGGGGGGACGGGGACTGAGCTAAAGCTCGCATATATTATGCGAATAAGTTTCATTATCTCTCAGGTCTGCTTTGAGGGAGAGCGGCTTATTGCGTTGGACACACTAGTTCTCGTCTGATCACTGAAGTTAAGCAACGCAGCCCCAGCTAGTACTAAAATGGGTGGCCGCTTGGGAAAATTGGATACCGCTATCACCCAAAAATCTCTGAACTAAAACTACGGAGTGGACGGGGCTCTAATGACCTTGTAGTTGAAGGGCCCTAAAACACCAACGAACCAACTGCTTTGAGAACATCATAAGATGTTTTTAATGATTATACGAGCCGCCCACGCAATATTCTCATTCAAAACCCGCCTCGGTGGTACTGGACGTTGCGTGCTCGATTTGTTGCCTCAGTGGTTCCAGGTTCGATACTAGATCGAGGTAGGTTTGCTCCTTTCGGGGAGAGACCCCCCCCCCCCCCGAGTGCGCCTTCCTTCGGATTATTGGATTGGATTAGTTTCAAGGGTTGGGGAGTAAGCCAGGCAGCCATAACAGGACGAACCCTTAGGGTGAGAACTAAAACTGAGGTCCCGTGTCCCGCGTGGTGTACGACGTCATTAGGGAGCTTGAGTTACACGTCGGCGTACAACGTACACTGACGCAAAGCAGACGAATTCCATACTGCGCAGATGCAACATTACTAATAGGAGGGACATGTGCACCTGAGCAGTACGCAACTCGTCTGCTTTACGTCGGTGTACATTATACGCCGACGTGTAACTCAAGCTCCCTATTTTCACGAAAAAAGAACCCTCTCTATTATGCAACGCGTAGCAAGGAACTCCTCACCTTTTTCCTCCCTACGTCAGCGTCGGGTACCCATCTTGTCCTTCTGAATGGACACAAGGATGATATATTGGACAGTGTTTGTTCTGCCGCGTAGATGAAGGGAAATTTCCAGGTATAGGAGCACGGTGGAGTGCCCCAACGAACAGTAGATCGACGATAAATATGCATAGGAGTTGAATACCATCCAATAGATCACACGTGTGACCATTCAGAGGGAAAAGTTGGGTATCCGACCCTGCCATAGGCGGAAAAAGGTTTGGAGTTTGCCACGTAATGCCGTCATTTATGAACATCTCTTGTTGATGCTAAGGCGTACGTGGCGACGACACGTAATGGGCAAATGGACGGAGGGAGACGGTGTTGTGCGCACTCGAGTCAGTGACATCTTGTCGATTGACTGACTTGGTGGTATTTATCGGAGGTTTTTTTTTTCTCTCTGTCGCTCCCCCCCCCCCCCTCTCTCTCTCTCCCCATAAATAAACGACAACCTCAGTCATCTGTTTTTGAAAACAATGCAAGCGGCGGCAATAACCATTTGTTTAATCAGTTGTGCAACATTTCTTAACAAGATGGTCATCGTCGCCACCAGTGTTATTATCGTGATAATCAAATGTAGAATGATGTTAACCCTTTCTTCATTATCAAGCTGTACTAGGAGATGGGGAACGGGAGAGTAAAACAGGAGAGATTTATGTGACCCACACATTTTATTATTATTATCGTCTCTTTCACGTTTCACGTCGTCATATGTTGATCTCTTCAAGTTTCAATCCCCCCCCCGCCCGCCCCGACACCACACACACACACCTAACTCTTTCTCTCTCGCTCTTTCCTCCTTTTATAGTCCCTTCACTCCCTGAGTCACATTTTTACCTCCTCTCGTAGCCTAACTACTACTACTTCGTATCGTTAACGGATATCCGTTATGTGGTGGTGGTGCGTGTGCTCATTTTTCTTTGCCTGCCTTCCTCTCCGTCGATGCTCTCTCTCTCTCTCGCTCCTACCCCATACAATTCTCCTTCCCCCTCCATCCCTTATTCACACAAGCATCTCTCTTTTTACCCCCTCCCCCTCATCATCATCGTCCTAATGCCGCTGCCTTCACTCTCTCTGCTATTCGCTTGCCACCACCACCACCACACCAACAACCAACCCCCTTTTCCTTTTGCCGGTTTTTTTTTTTTGCAGTTTGTTGGTGGTTTCTTTTCTTTCTGCCGTTCAAAGTCAATGGCACTGAGGCATTAGTCACAAGGGCAAATACACCACCACCCGACAAGACATTCAACAACGCAGAGAGCGAGAAAAAAGCACACAACACACCAACTAACTAACCAACCAACCAACGACGTCGTCGTCGTATTCGACGACCATTTATCCATTCCATCAACAACAAACACTATTTATAGGTATCACCCCTCCCGCCTTCGTCTTCTTCTTCTCCTCCTCCTCCTCCCTTAATCCACGCATGCGCTAATAAATCACGGCGCGGGAGAAAAAAAAGAGCGCTCACGACTAGCTATCAATAGCGATCCAACTTAGCGTCTATGATTGAATTTCATGATTTGTACATTAGGATCCCTAATTCGAATTCTGTGTTCCATTATGACTGACCCGGTGTGTGTTCCATAGCGATCGGTTAGCGCTCTCTGTCTCTCTCGCTCTTTCTCAACCGCTCTCGAATTCCATTTCGTGGCGGAAAGAACACGAGGAGAGAATACTGACAGAATGTGGGGGGGGGGGGGGGGGGGGAAAAGGGGAAAATTTGGATTTGGGATAAAAAGAATGGATAGAGGGCGTGTGGGGGAAGTATAGTATGATGAGGTCTTGGTGGCAATACTATGCGCATGCGCATTACTGCAATTGAATCTCATCATTATTATTATCATCATCATCATTCGCATTAATGGCAGGGACAGAGTAGGAGTTAAGGAGAGGGTAGAGTAGGGGTGTGAAGGAGGAGAGGGGAAATAAAAAAGAAAAGGAGGGTCAGTAGTACCTAGTCGATCAATCTAGTTAAATATTTCACCCACTCCCGTCTTCATCCTCAAGTTGAGTTGCCACACCCCCTATAACCTATTTTCCTCTTTACACCAACCCCCCCCCCTCTCTCTCTTTCCTATCGCCCTTCACTCTCTCTCTTCGTTCCCTTTCCGCCCGTGTCGTGGCGTTGCTTGTATTTGAACCCTGCGCCATTAGGTTTGTTTGTTTTTTGATTAGGGTAATGGGCGAGATGAGGAGAAAGAGATGACAAGGGAAGTGTGGGTGAGTGACTTTGGTGAGTGGCGGTGTGTGTGTGGAGTGAAAGGGCAGGGTGATGGAGAAAAGAGGAGAGATGATGATGAACTGGAAGAGTGGGGAATGAGGTTATTGTCACTGACTGTGAACGGTGAAAAGTAGCAGCAGCCCATTGAGAGACGAGGGAGGTCTCGCTGCCAATTGAGATGTTTGTTGGGTTGTTGATGACTATGGTGTTGTCGTGAGGCGGCTATGGGACAGGGGGAGGAGGGATAGGGTAGGAGGAGGAGGAGGAGGGGGAAATAAATGATGATATCAATTGAAAGTGAATACCGTTTAATAAGCGGGGGCGGATTTTTTTTTTTATAACAAGGACTGTAGCAGGAGTAGCACGAAAAGACAAGTGAGACACACAGTGTATACGAGGTGTAACAACCTGGTGAATAAACAAGTTGATTTTTAGCAACGGAATACGTTTTAGTAGACAGACGTGGAATAAAAATATGTCTGATTATGTGAAAAATAAAAGTGACTTGTTATTTTACGTGACTACGCCTGCATGTTGAACGGCAGAGGAGAGATGGAGGGAGGGGGTCATTCTAAAATGACAGGTCTTCTTCCTTTACACTTTGACCTCTCTGCGCTTTTTTTTTTTTTTTTGCCGCTGCTGCTGTTGTTTGCTTATTGCGTTATTTAACATCGGTCTCTCATCACTGATTGGTTTGGTTTATTTGGTTATTTAACGAAAAGGCCGTTAACCGACATCGGTGGTTAGACGAGGGCGAGAACTCCCACACTTGGGAATGTTAAGTTAGGAAAGAAGATGAAGAGGAGGTGGTTCTTTAACTCCAAGTGGGGGGGGGGGACATTTCCGATTTGATTGAGACGGTAGGCGGTTAGCCTATCTACTGCTAGAAGTAATTTACCACGACGTCGGGCAAGAAGGGAAGGGGGAGGGGATGACCTCCTACACCTTGAAATTTTATCAATCGTGATTTTTACCTCAGAATGGAGGGTCCCTTTTTATGGGGTGACATCGTACACAGGGGTTTATAGCGTTACTTTATTGTTTCGTTGGTGTTTTAGGGCCCTTCAACTACAACGGTCATTAGAACTCCGTCCACTGCTGCGTAGTTGTAGGGAGCGGCACGTTGCGTTGGATACACTAGTTCTCCTCTGATCACTGAAGTTAAGCAACGCAACCCCAGTTAGTACTGACATGGGTGGCCGCTTGGGAAAACTGGGTACCGCGAGTATCCAAAAAATCGTCGCATTAGTGTAGTGTCTGTGCAGGCCGAACATTAGAACTACACAGTGGACGGGGCTCTAATGACCTTGTAGTTGAAGGGCCCTAAAACACCAACAAACAAACAATGTATAGTTCTAATGCAGAGCCTGCACAGACACGACGCTGATGGGACGATTTTTGGGTATTAACAGTACCCAGTTTTCCCAAGGGGCCAGTCATGCTAGTACTAGCTGGGATTGCGTTGGTTAACTTCAGTGATCAGACGAGAACTGGTGTGTCCAACGCAATACAGCCGCCCCATATATCTTTCCTACCCCATTTCAGGATGGAAGACAAATTTGGGACTTTCTCTCTCTCTCTCTCTCTCACCCTTTCACTCGGGGCCACGAAGTCAGGAGTCCGTTACGGGACTATAGAAGAAGGGGATTTCTTTCTGCTCCTTTTATGTTACCCTGCGGTGTGTGAAATCTCACTTGATCGGAGTTTTGAAATAAATCGCCCATCCTTGACCAGAATTAAACCAATGCTCAATGCTACTGAAAGAAACCACGCAGGTTAGAGTTTCACCCTCCTGCTATTAACCCATTTGACCCCTTTGAGCACTCAATGTCTCCCACTGGTACACCTCTCCCTTCACCGCCCCCCCCCTCGAATCCATTCGTCTATTTTGAACCTGTTATGTATGCTATTCTCCGTATCCTATTAAACAGGTTCACATAATCGGAGAGACACGTGCTCAAGAGGGTAATAGGAATGTCCCATACGTGGACTGTGCTACATAAGAGAAGAGAGGTGTGTGTGGCACTTGCCCTCCCTTGTGCGGTACATGAAGAGGATTAAGGTATATTTTCTTGTGAAACTACGGTATTAATATCCGGGGAGCAGTTTAATCTTTAAGAAACTAGGGTCCCTCTCCCTCATTAATCACTCCGTTTTGAGGGGATTTTTTTTCCTCCCTCAGACGAGGCCCTTGTTGGTTCCAAATATCAAAATGGGCAACTTTCTAGCACCTCCTACCCTGATTTGTCTTTTTATTTTTGATTTATAGTAGCTACCGAGATAGCCATTTACTAATAAGGTGTGGTCTGCAGACGATGACGACGACAGCACATAAGGAAAAGGAGACAGAGGGAGAGGGAAAGATGCTTTCTCTCGGGACTCCCTCGAGATGCGTAGGAGTATTGGAGGTCCTCTTGGATATGCCCGACGCCGTGAGGTGGAAAGGGGAAAGAAAAGGCACTGGTTTTAAGGAGACCAATTTTTAATCTCGGATAGTTTTCGGGGCAGAAGTAGATCTAGCTAGAAGCAGTCTTATCAACGTCTCTTTCTCCCCTCCCCTCCCCTCCGGCTTCTTAACCCCTCCCTTCCGCCGCCCTCTTGTTGGTATTTTATCAGGTTGTTCACTCCGTGTTATGCGAGTTGTGTACTTACTCGCTTATAAATAAAATCACCTTGTAAATATTTTTCACATTTCGGCGCAAAATCTGAAGAGAAAGAGGGGGTTTGGTAGCAGCACGGAGGTGCATACAAGGGTGCGAGAGGAAGGAGGAGAACAATAGGGTAGAGGAGGGGAGGGAAGTGCACATATGGTCCTTCTCGACGACGCGATGGTTGATGTAGAAGAATAATAAAAAAAAGGGGGGGTGGGGACTAAGTGGGCCAAGAGGGGAAGAGGAAAAAAAACAAGGGTTAAGAGGTGGGGGACTTGATGTGGATTTTTTTTTTTCATTATTTAACTTAGGTTCAACAGCTCTGAATGCCACTAACCTACACCAGGGGTAGACCGGATTCCTTCATTTACCGATTTCTACAATCCTTTTCCGCTCAGAAAGATTTTTTTCATGGGTACAAAGAAGGGAGACAGCGGCGAGTTGCGTTGGACACACCAGTTCTCGTCTGATGACTGAAGTTAAGCAACGCAAGCCCAGTTAGTACTGACATGGGTGGCCGCTTGGGAAAGCTGGGTGCTGCTAATACCCGATAATCGTCGCATTGGCGTGGTGTCTGTGCAGTATATGCATTAGAACTGCGCAGTGGACGGGTCTCTAATGACCTTGTAGTTGACGGGACCTTAAACACCAACAAACAAAACAAACCCAGTTAGTACTAACATGGGTGACCGCTTGGGAAACTGGGTACTGCTAATACCCAAAAATCATCGCATAAGTGTAGTTTCTGTGCAGTCTCTGCATAAGAACTACGCAGTGGACGGGGCTCTAATGACCTTGTAGTTGAAGGGCCCTAAAACACCAACAAACAACAACAAAGAAGGGAAGCGATAGCTTTACTCCTCATAGAACGGAGGCAGGGCGCACTGCTCTCCCCTCTCTCTCCTAGTTCCATAAAAAATATCCTTCTTGGCTGGCATTGAATCTGCGCACTGTGAACTCTTAAAGTCAAGTACTTACGCCACCAACCGAGCAGGGAGCGGCTGTATTGAGTTGGCCACAACATGTTCTCGCAAGCCCAGTTAGTACTGACATGGATGGCCGCTTGGGAAAACTGGGTACTGCTAATACCCAAAACATCATCGCATTAGTGTAGTGTCAGTGCCGTCTCTGTATTAGAACTACGCAGTGGACGAGGCTCTAATGGCCTTGTAGTTGAAGGGTCCTAAAACAATAACAAACAACGCAAACGGGACAGGAATTTACGAAGGCCATTTCGCCGAGACTTCGACCCGCCTCGGTGGCGCAGTGGATAGCACGCTCGGTAACTGCGTCACTGGTTCTAGGTTCGATACTGGACTGAGGTTGGTTGGCTTCTTTCAGGCGAGAGATAGAGGCCCCGAGTGGGGCTTCCTGTGGTGTTCGATGGTATTTGCATGTCAAAGAACCCTCTCTACTATGCAACCGGGTAGATGAGGCAAAATTTCCAGGTGTTGGAGCTCGCCCTCTGATTTCGGCGGAATTCCCCAACGAATAGTAGACCGACGATAAAAAGAAAATCGTAGGGGGTCGCAGCTTTGGTCGGCAACCGGCTGTGGAAAAACACTGTCCAATAGGTCACTCTTGTGTCCATTCAGAGAGGGACAAGATGGTTACCCGGCCCTGCCATAGGCAGGAAAAGGGGTTAGGAGTTGCTTTTGCATTTCGCCGAGACTTGGATAGCAGTCAGGACAATGCAGGACAAGGGGTTTCGGCAGTTAGTTTCGTCCGATCTCGAACATCATTCGCCGACTGCCAGGGAGTAAAGCAAGGTCCTACACCTGAGAATTTTGTCCGAGATGGAGGTATTTGTAGAAAGGGTTGTTTCTGTTTAATTATGTGAGTGTGTGCAACATGGCACTGTGTTTTTCATCCCGGACACTTTTTTTTTTGTTTTGTTGGAGTTTAAGGGCCCCCTCACCTACAAGGTCATTAGAGCGCCGTCCACTGCATAGACACTACATTAATACGACGATTTTTGGGTATTAGCAGTATTCAGCTTTCGCAAGTGGCCACCCATGATAGTACTACCTGGGATTGCGTTGCTTAACTTCAGTGATCAGACGAGAACTGGTGCGTCCAACGCAACAAGCCGCTTCCTCTCATCCCCGACACGGAAGGCATGCATGGGCAGTTGAAATCTCCTGTCTCTTTCTTGATATTGTATCTCTGGTAAAGTTGAACTTGTAAACCACGAGTTCAAGTGGAACGAGGACCGGGGTGAAGGAAGGTAGTGCAGATGATGAGCAATTGAGTTGTAAGATAGAGCAGAGGGAAATCAGAGCAGAGGCGGCCTGAGGAGAAGGGTGAATGTAGGAAAGGGAGAAACGACCGGTAAAATCTAGAGAAAGTGGAGGAAGAGTGAGCACATGGGCAAGGCAGAGGGGTGATGTTGGGGGAAAGGGGGGAGGATCAATGCACCTTATTTTATGTATATATATGATAAATCACATTAAGAAAACAAAATCACTCACTAGTATTGCGACACACGGTGGCGTTGCAGTAGATGTAAGCAGAGAGCCAACAAACACAACTTGACGAGATAAAACATTACGCCAGTAAAACGTCTTTTTTTATAAGAAAAAAAGGTCACTAGACTTGAGTTGGACTCGAACAAGTAAATAAGTGCAACGAGTAAAAATAAAAAAAGATGAAGACAAGGAGGTGGAAGGGAGGGGGGGAAAGAAAGTATGAGGAGGGAGGAAGGGTGGGCGCGGACGGCAGAGGAGGTGTAAGTCTAAGCTTAGAGGGATGCGAACCCCTAAATAAGAGTACTAGAAACCAACTCTTTTCATTTCTTTTAATAAAAAAAAAAAGAGGGTACACTGATTACACACATTTACACCGGCTAAGGGTACGTTACCACGATTATTAACCCCCGGATTCATGGACTCTTGATAATGGTATGTACCAAAGGAAGACACCCAGGGAGGGGTGCAGGAGAGGATAAGAGGCACGGAGGTCAGGGTGAGGGTAAGCAGACAAATATATAAATAAAGATTATAAATATTAACAGATGTTGTTGGTACTTACTTGATAAGATGACAGGATAGAGGCAGTAAGAGAGAGAGATAAAGACAAGGTGACAGGGCCAGTGTTAAAACTCGTGCCCCCTTTTCACGCTGCTGCTGTTATTACTAGGCCGTGCACACTACTTCGGATCCCCGTTTGTTTTTCTTTCAACTAAGAGAGAGAGAGAGAGAGAGTTCATGGCGATGAACAAGGGTTCGATCCTGGCGGATGTGTTCTTTTGGACGTCTTCTGTCCCAGATGGGAATTACAGCCTTCACACCGCGCAAAAGGGGTATACCGTATTTTTTGTATACCGCTTTTTTGTTGAGCCGTTTATTGTTGGAGGGCGCTGTTTAGATTTAATTACAAACCCGCCGCTGTGGCGTAGTGATTAGCACGCTCGGCAACTGCGCCAGTAGTTCTAGGTTCGATACTGCACCGAGGTGGGTCGGCTTCTTTTGGGCGAGAGAGAGAGGCCGCAAGTGTGTGCCTTCTTTCGGATGAGAAGTAAAACCGAGGTCCCGTGTGGGTGTACGATGACACTTGCACTTAAAAGAACCCTCTCTACTATGCAACGGGTAGATGAAGCAAAATTTTCAGGTGTAGGAGCTCGTCCCCTGGCGTCGGTAGCATTCCCCAAAGAACACTAGACCGACGATAAATAAGTGTAGGGGTGCAGCTTTGGCCGGCAACCGGCTGCAGAAAAAACTATGACCAATATATCGCCCTATGTCTATTCAGGGGGACAAGATGGGGATACCCGACCCTGCCATAGGCGGGAAAAGGGTTGGGAGTTGCTGTTTATATTTAATTACCTTTAATAAGGCACTCCCATAGACAACCCAGCCAATATTCCTGTGGATTCCAGACGCCTGGCTGAGGTGCCCCCAGTCAGAGCATGTTCAGCGGACCCACAGACCCGACCCTGGCACGGGCGAGATAAGGGTATGGTGATGATGAAGAATTCAGTACCTTTAATAAACAGTGCGCCGTTTATTAGAGAGCGCTGTTTATTATTTTTTCCCCCCACCTTGAAGGTGCGCCAATTATTGGGGGGCGCCGTTAATTAGAGGCTCTTGTGAACCGCCACAACCCTACCACCCAACCACAAAAAGAAGGGGTTCAAAAATTCTCAAGGCCCCAAAATTCTCTCTATCCCCTGCCCCCCCCTCGATGTCGATATTTGAAATGTCACGCGCAGACAGACCGACATTAGATAGGTAAAATATGAGGTCTAGTACTGTAGGGTCTGGTCACGACTACACGCAATATAACCCTTCTTAAACGGAAAATTATTTTAGGCAATTCCCCTCTCCCTCTGTCCTTTCCACCCTTTGATACCAGTCAATAACATTCAGAACTGAGAAGCAGCCCGTTAAATAATTATTCATAAGCCGATGGGGTGTGCGGGAAGGGAGAAATTAGTTCAGCAGC
>JAAFCE010009126.1:2764198-2776255 GCA_013389805.1 Trigoniulus corallinus
AGAGCAAGAGAGGGAGTGAGAAAAAGAAAGAGGGCGAGAGAGCAAAAGGGAGAGAGAGCGCGAGAGAAGAGAGCAAGAGAGGGAGTGAGAGAGAGAACGAGAGGACGAAAGAGGAGAGATCGAGAGAGAGAGGAAAGAAAGAGGGCTAGGGAGAAAGCGGGAGGAGAGCAAGAGAGAGAAAAGGTTAAAGGCCATTTACCCAATTTACTAATTCTGTATCGATTGTACTTTCGGCGTCGAACAACAACGACGTCGCCCGTTACTTCCCAAGACAGGAAAGGAGGCAAGAAAGTCACGACTTTCTCGCAAGATGTTGCTGCTCGCTTCCGAAGATATACGACGGAAAGACTGCGTTAAGGGGGAACTTTTGTAAGATGAGGTGGAGGAAGCAGAGAGGGGTTAAAAAAAAAGAAAGAAGGGATAATAATGGGTCAGAGAGGAGATAGAGATGGAGGGTGAAATCAACCAGCTTATCCAGTCCCCCCCCCCCTCTTTTACTACGCCTCAAGTGAAACTCGCTTCACACTACTGGCATTAACAGGTCCGCAACTATTAAATGGCCTCATTATGGCACTCATCATTACCGTTTAATTGGCAATCTCACTTTACCGACGCCACGCCTTCTTCTAACGGACGGAGGGTGGGTGAAGAGAGAGAGAGAGAGAGAAAGGTGAAAAAGGTGTGTCTCCACCTCCCTCATCTCACCCCCTCCTCTTTAATTTCATCTAGATTTATGCAATGACCAAACAGCAGTCATACCAATATACCAAAGGCCAAACAACAACAACAACTAAAATAGCCATTCCACACCCTTGTCACTTGCATACATCAGAAAGGACATTCACCATCCACGGTCATTTGTGACCAAAATTTGCAATAGGGGGTAGTACGACCTAGGTGCTATATATATTGCGAAACATAGTTGTCCTCTCTCTCTCTCTTTTAACCCTTCAACTACAACAGTCATTACAGCTTCGTCCACTTCGTATTTCTAATACAGAGTCAGCATAGACACTAGAATATTCTGTTAAGACGATTTTTGGGTATTAACAATACCCAAGGTGTTCCCAAGAGGCCACCAATGCTAATACTAGCTGGGATTGCGTTGCTTAACTTCAGTGATCATGGCGAGAACTGGTGTGTAACGCACCACTAACGCAATACAGCCGCTGTCTCTCCCTCTCTTTCATCTGGATCACAGAAGAGCCCCAAAATAGCCCAAATGAAGCAGGTATAACACATGTGCTTGGTCAGTTAACGTCGGCCTACTACTAAAGGGGTAGATAGCACTAAAACGGCAGCAGGGGAGGGGGTGGGGGAGAGAGATGATCGAGCTCCTCCTATACCTGGACGGAGATTTTACTCCGCGAAGAAAGGGGTTCCGGTGGGTGCAATGGTGACCATGGTAAGTCGCACATGGGAACTACGATTTTATTTCCCTTTTCCTTGTTTCGTCTTTGGTTTTTTTTTTTTTTTTGGGGGGGGGGGGGATGGCCCTTCTACTACAACGGTCATTAGAGCCCCGTCCACTGCGTAGTTCTAATGCAGAGACTGCACAGACACTACACTAATGCGACGATGTTTGGGTATTAGCGGAATCTAGTTTTTCCAAACCGGCCACCCATGTCAGTACTAGGTGGAGCTGCATTGCTTAATTTCGGATGATCAGGCGAAAGCGTGTGTGTCCAACGCAATACAGCCACTCTCAGGTTTATTTCCCATTCCGGACGGAAGGCGTAACTTCTAGAAAGAAGGCATCGGAAATGAACCTCCAAAACCGGACTCACGAAGCTAAAGCACACGAACAATATAAACAGACCCATCGTCCCTCCCCTCTCTCCCCCCCTCTTCCTCCTTCCCTTTCTCTCTCCTCTCTCTCTCTCATACAGACACAGCTGGCGCTAACTTTTGCAGGGCCGGGTTCAAAAATATTTTGCGGGGCCTTTTGCAGGGAAATACATTTTACATTTTGAATATAGAGGGCACCCGCCGCCTGTGGCGTAGTGGTTGACACGCTCGGCAATTGCGTCAGTAGTTCTAGGTTCGATACTGGACCGAGGTGGGTCGGCTTCTTGCGGGCGAGAGAAAGAGAAGCCGCGAGTGTGCCTTCTTTCGGATGAGAAGTAAAACCGAGGTCCGGTGTGGGATGTACGATGGCACTTGCATGGGTAGATGTAGGTGTAGGAGCTGGCTCCCTGGCGTCGGTAGCATTGCCTAACGAACACTGGGAGCGGCTTATTGCGTTGGACACACCAGTTCTCGTCTGATCACTGAAGTTAAGCAACGCAAGCCCAGTTAGTACTGACATGGGTGGTCGCTCGGGAAAGCTGGGTACTGCTAATACCCAATAATCGTCGCATTAGTGTAGTGTCTGTGCAGTCTATGCATTAGAACTATACAGTGGACGGGTCTCTAATGACCTTGTAGTTGACGGGACCTTAAACTCCAACAAAAAAAAAAACTAACGAACACTAAACCGACGATAAATAAGCGTAGGGGTGCAGCTTTGGCCGGCAACCGGCTGCAGAGAAAAAAAAAACTTATGACCAATATATCGCCCTATGTCCATTCAGAGGGACAAGATGGGTACCCGACCCTGCCATAGGCGGGAAAAATAGTTCGGAGTTGCTATTTTGAATATAGAGGCCAGGCCGGGTTCTGGCGAACGTGGTGAACCCGCTTCGCGCCGGCTCTGCATACAGTATTCATACCGGATGAAGATGGTTGGTCCATGGGCCCCCCTGTCGAGGTGACAATAACACAATGTCTTATTGCAAAACACTCAATAAGCTAACAATAATAATAATAGTAATAATCACTACCATAATAAATGACGTTGATGGCGATAGCAATAATTACAATATCAAAAAATCGCCGCCGCTGGTGCTACAACATCAACAACAACAACATTCATTATGGCGATAGCGATCTCAATTTGCCATTCACAAAGTGAGATGGAGGTGACCACAGGCGAGCGACGTCGGACAAGCCAAGAACAAGACCTAGAAGAAGAAGAAGAAATGACAGTGGTGGGGGGGGGGGTATGAAAGGAAATTGAGACTGGAGGGACAACTTTTAAAACGTTCCTAGGAGAAAGAGAGGAGGGCAACACTATGAATATGGTGGGTGAGTGACATAGTAAAACAAGGTCTTCTACCCCTTTGAGATCAGAAAGGGAGAGGGGGGGAGGAGAGAAAACGTTGTCCTTCTCTCAACTCCAATTAAAACACGATTATATCGAATTAGGTCATTGTCACCAATGATCCTAAAAGCCACAGCGGTAAATACAACTTTTCTCTCTCTCTCTCTCTTTCGATGTAGGATCCGTCATAATGACGCAAAACGGGCTACTGTAGTTGCCTGTCGCTAAGTCCCACCTTTGGAAAACCGAAACAGGAATTCAATTTACAAAATATTTAAACGATAACGAAGATTTTTAGTTAAATAATCATAAAAAAAAAATATGATATAGGAGGATATAACTCCGGATGGGTGACGCAGGAGATAGCGTACTCGATTACTGCGTCTGGTTTCAGGTTTCGAGGTGGGTTGGTTTCTTTGGAACGATTGTTGTTGTTTGTTGGTGTTTTAGGGCCCTTCAACTACAAGGTCATTAGAGCCCCGTCCACAGTGTAGTTCTAACGCAGAGACTGCACAGACACTACACTAATGCGAAGATTTTATGGTATTAGCAGTACCCAGTTTTCCCAAGAGGCCACCAATGCCAGTACTAGCTGGGGTTGCATTGCTTAACTTCAGTGATCGGACTAGAACTGGTTGTCGCAATTCACCCTCCCTCTTTAGGGCGAGAGAGAGAGGGGGGGATCCTGAGTGCGCCTTCCATCCAATAGGAAGCAACGCCGGTGCCTTACCGTGTGGTGTTGGGGAAGTTCACCGACGCCAGGGGGAGACCGAGATCCTACACTTTGAAATCTTGCCTCATCTACCCGTTGCATAGAAAGATAGGGCTCTTTTACGTGCAAATGCCACCACACGGGACCTCGGTTTTACTCCTCTGGGCCCTAATGACCTTTGTAGTCGATGGGCCCTAAAACACAAACAACTTTTACTTCTCATCCGAAGGAAGGTGCACTCAGGAAGAAGTCAACCAACCCATCCCGGTCCAGTATCGAACCTAGAACAACTGACGCATTTACCGAGTACGCTACCCACTGCGACACCGAGCAGCTCCTGCTCTAGCACTTATGCCGCCCCGGACAAAAAGGCAAATTATCACCCCTTGAAGCAGCGCTCTGTTCTCACACTTACAGGCAAAATGGCGTTTCCCCCACCCCCCTTACAGCGGGCCCTCCACCGAGGAGAGATCTATTATTCAACGCGTAGATGAGGCGCAAAATTCTTAGGAACAGGACCTCGGTGGAGTGTCCCAAAGAGCAGCAGGCCGACGATAGATATGCATAGGGGGTTTCAGCTTTAGTCGGCAGTAGCCGGGTGCGAGAATATACCGTCCAATGCCTCCATTCAGAGGGACGAAATAGGGTTGCCGACCCTGCCATAAGCTGGAACCAGAGTTAATAGTTGCTATGATATAGGAGGGTATAATAAGGGGGTACAAATGTGAAAATAAGGGAGCGGCGAATTGCGTTGGACACACCAGTTCTCGTCCGTTCACTGAAGTGAAGCAGCGCAACCCCAGCTAGTACTGACATGGGTGGTCGCTTGGGAAAACTGGGTACTGCTAATACCCAAAAATCGTCGCATTAGTGTAGTGTCTGTGCAGTCTCTGCATAAGAACTATGTTGTGGACGGGGCTCTAATGACCTCTGTAGTTGAAGGGCCCTAAAACACCAACAAACAACAAGTGAAAATAAGGAGAGGGGAGGGAGGGAGGGAGGGGGGCTAAACGAGTGAGGTAAGGGAGGGAGGGGGGGGCTAAACGAGTGAGGTAAGGGAGGGAGGGGGCTAAACGAGTGAGGTAAGATAGTTTCTGTCAGTAACAGTGGCGAACCCAAACACATGGTCCACGATACACAACTCACACGTAGTAAGAAGTTGGAAAGAAGGCGGAGCTATCATCAGAAATTGGAATGCGCGCCATCTGGTAACGGCCAAGGGCAACAACAGCTGTTGAGGGGAGGGAAAGGAAAAAAAAATAACTAAGGTAAAAAAGCGACAACGGTGGCAGCCGCGATGATGGCGGAGGCGGCGAAGGAGGAGCAGCAGCAGCCGGCGTCGTGCGCGCGGCGTTGAATTACGCCGCCGAGACGAAGGTCGTGCTCTCATTGCATACACTTGCATATCACCGGAATCGGGAAGAAGGAGGGGAGGGGGCAACAGAGGAGGAGGACGAGGACGGAGAAGGCAGGCAAATTATTATATCTGTGTGTTTTGCTGCCAAACAGTTCTCGTTCACTTACACTCTCGGCACACATTCACACGAGCACTCACTCATATCGGGTCGTGAGTTTCTCCCACACACACACACGCGATCGATACCAAATCGTAAATCTCCTAAGAAAGGGGTGTGTGTGTATGTTTGTGCGTAAGGACACAAGACCTAAAAACGACGTATGATGATAACAAACCGAAAAAAGCAAAAATAAGGGAATATTTTCGCACTTGCTGATTACTATTACTACACCACTAACTACTACTACTACTACTACTACTATACTGCTACTACGCGACTAACGACCACAACGACAATACCAACAACCCTTTCGCTACGCGTGACCCTTCAATCAGTCCAACCGCGTGCCGACTAGACGACAGACGACATTGTGAGGCTGAGGCGGTAGCAGCAGCAGCAGCTGTGTTAGTGTATGTGTGTATTATGTGTGTGAGTGGAACACTAGGCACTTATCACTTTCGGTCTTGATTGTGTCCCGTTACAGGAGCAAACGTCGTCGTTGTCGTGAATCGTCGTCGTCAGCAGCAGCAGCAGCGCACACTGACTCACTCACTTTTCATTCTTTTCTCACACGAGTCACTCAACCACACGGCATTTCACTGGTGGTGACGACCAGGCATCGATGATGATGATGATTATTATTACTTCATCTCAGAGTGTCGTATAACCGGATGAAAAACAAAAACAGCAACAACAAAAATTGTCGTTGGTTTTACTCACCATAATCTCAACGAGAGTTTCTCTTTTTATTTCTCCTCCGTCTTCTTGTCTTCGTTTGAAGAGCAACTTTTTTTTTTAAAGTAAACTGCTGCGAGTACGTAACATCTTAAACACGAGTTGTTGTTGTTTTTATTTTCAAATCCCATTCTCTTCATATTTGTGCCTGTGTGTGTATGTGACGGGAGAAGGAGAGAGAGAGAGAGGAAAAGACTTTCTTTCAATCAAGACACTAATGGAATGCTATTTGATCCAATATTTTATGATATGAATGGAAATGCAACAGTTCTTCTAACTTACGAGATATCCAAAGAGAGACGAGGAGGAGAGATCATCATCCATCATTCATTGTAGTCGACTTACTAAAGTTGTGTATGGGCTTCGATCATTTATTTTCGGAATTGACCAAATGTGAATATATTTGTTGTGAGTTCAAAAAAATACAGCAAGAACTGTGAAGAAGAAGAAGTAGACATCGTTCAATACACTGTGAAGTTATACATGGATTATTGCTATTATTATTATTATTATTAACCAGTCAATATTATTGACTAGGGATTCAAGTAGGATGGCAACGAGCTGATATTTGTAGGTAAGACTTTGAAAACGTGCTTTTATTGTTTTTTTTCTTTTGATAGGATTTTGAAGTTGTCGGCTGGTGTATATGTAAGTTAACAGAAAAATGTTGAATCATTCTTGATGTCAAAATTTTCGTCACCTCGTCTTACCGCTGTAAATTCTAACATGAAGTTTCATAAACAAAACTTTTTTTTTCCTTTGATAAGTAATTAATTTATAGACTAATATAGTGTGGCAAATTTGAAATATGATAGAATATTAATTAAATTGAAAAACTGAAACATTCGTATAGTGGAAATAGTTTTTCTTTCTCTCGCTCTCTCAGGGATTGTCAAAGAAAGGGTTGGTTATCTTATCAGAAATGTCACACTTTTATTTGATTTCAAAAATATTTTAATGGACGGTTGTTATAAAGCTACCCTATTCTAAGATTAATGTATTCGACATCACTTTCACTTTTTCTTTATTAAAACAATTTGTACTCTACGGTATTTTGACTCACCATCGTTCATTTTGTGGTACATCACTTCGGTATTGGGAAAAATAGCATATAGATAGAGCTGTTTTTTTCAGGGGAGATGGGAGGAAATGTTAGAAATGATATCTAAGCGATTTACCACGTTGTTGATTTCCATTTGCATACTTGTTATGTTGCTTGCCTATACAAGTACAGCATATATAAAAAAACCCTATTTGTGACCCAATTTGATCTTCCAACGAACTTGGCCTCAATTCCAAAGCTCGAAATTCTATGCTAACAAAAAAGTAAATAGGAAATCCTAATTTTTAAATCTCTCCTCACTTTTTTTTTTTGATATTGAAATCGAAACTCGACAAACTGTTGCTTTCATTTTACATATAATTTTATCCATGACCCATTGTTTCTGTTAACATTATAGTAACTTACTTCATGAATTAAAAATCTATCGACAAACGGTTGGTTTTTCCACTTTTTCCAACATTCGACATCTCAAAAATAGAACACGCTGTGTTGACTAAGAACCCAAACAGCGTGTCTCGCGTTACAGCGCTCTACCTTCGGGCTATGGGCCATTGGCCTTCAGTGTTTCCGTTATAAGCAGAAAAGGGCTAGTCATCAATTACGAAATGCTAGTTAGTAGTTGCAATTCATATTCACCACCAAAGGAAGGTGATAGATACAACAGAGTACTAAGATTATTAATTTAACTATAATGGAAGAAAAGTGGAGAGAGAGAGGGGGACACATGGGTTGGCTAGAAAGATTGTGTGCACACATTGTCACTTATACGTGAGGTGGGTGGGTAGCGCGAACAATGACCACTTTTAAAATCAACAACATATCGCAACTTGATATTTTTGTAGAGAGAGAGACATTTCATGACGTCAATTAAGTGTGATATATTTCACCGGGAACTTACAACCTATGTAAGAAAACAAATTTTAAAAGTGGAAAGGCAAAAGTCTGTCTCTGTGTATGTACATGGGAGAGAAGAGAGAATTATTTCGGGAGAGGTCCCTCCATGTTTACTATAAATATTTTGAAAGTTCGACAAATCTTCATCAAAAAAAAAGTCTATTGAACTTGAAAGGCGTTGTTTCTTATCAGAAAAAAAGTAAGAGAGAAAGAGCAAACATCGACGGGAGTAAAAAAAAAAATACACACACTTGAATTTCTTGAACCAAACGGTCAAGATAAGAAAAAGATTGTTAGGTTACCATGAACATTTGGACTTGAAATTGTTAAGAGTGGGGGGGAAGGAGAGAGAGAGAAAATCATATCTAATTTTTTTTTCTTTATAAAATCACAGATCCACTTTTGAATAACAGTGGGTTAGTGGACTTGGTGAGATAATTTTCATTCGTGAAATCTATTTATCTTATTTCTCTTACTTGTTATCGACGAAACGTTCACCATCCATTCCCTCCTTGTTCAGACAGGTCGCCGATCGACACGCACCACTCGGATAACCTTGGAACTAAGGGACAAATAAAAAAAATGTCCCGAGTCAAAAGATTTTGATTTAGAGCGTAACGGTGCTTGTATGTAAAAGTAATTAGTGCAATTACCAGTCAACACATGCCCCTCTCTTCTCTCTCTCTCTTTCTCTATCATGTTCAACTAAAGAATAAAAATAACATCTTCACTTCCAAAGATGGGTGCTATACAAAGTCCTTCAGATTAAACAACGAGGACTAAGGAAAACAGCAGACGTATCCAAAAGAGAGAGATAGAAAGAGAGGAAGCAAATGTTTAAAAAAAAAACAACAAAGTGGTGTAACTACTCTTTAAGACTTAATTATATATTCCTATTAATATTCAAACCCCTTTTTTCCTTCGCAGTAGTCTACTGACGCCATATTGTTACATTTCAAATATTCTGATGGCTATAGATGGGTCATTCATATGATACACGTCTGCATAACTGCGTGTGTACTTTTCTTACTCAATCTCAATTTGTTTCCTACCTAACCCCCTACTTCACGATTTAAAATAATGTTACCGAGCTGAAACACAAAATTTTCCTCATTGCAATCCTTAAAAATTGAAATTTCGCATGTCAAAACAGTTTAACTTCTACTGTTATTAAAAAAAACCGTAAAAGACGAACGGATCTTCACGGAAATGGTCACAACATGGCCGCGCTTTAGAACGTCGTTGACTCCAATCTTTTTCGTTAGCATGGTGGGGTTTGCAAATTCTAGCTCTCAATTTTATCCTAATCAGTTTTCAGCCTCCACCCAAGTGTCATGCCCCTTGCTCTGACCTACCTTTACCCCTAGTTCCAATAATATGCATACCGGTAATGAAATTTTATTCAGTTAATATACTCCTTTCTATTTCGCGTAACTCGCTCATACCACCAGGGCCGGCGTGATGGGTGTGCGAACAGGGCGACGGCACAGGGCCGCAAAATATAGCGCCGGCCCTGCATACCACCTCAGTTCATTGTTATCTTCTTTTTCCCTCCGTGTCTTCCACTCTTAAAATACCCCTGAATACATCCATTTCTGTCTGCCCTTGCAACCACTCTTTGGGGCCCTCGAAATACAAAGGTCATTAGATCCCCCTCCACTGCTTAGTTCTAATGCAAAGTCTACACAGACACTACCCTGTTACGACGATTTTTGGGTATTATCCGCACCCAGTGTTCCCAATAGGTCACCTCATGCTAGTACTAGCTGGAGTTGCGTTACTTAACTTCAGTGATCAGACGAGAACTGATGTGTCCAACGCAATACAGCCGCTCCCTGGTTCCTTAAAGCTATTCAACACATCGCCATATGGGTAGTATAGAACAGGGGTGGCCAACCAGTCGATCGCGATCGACCGGTCGATCCCGAAGCCAATTTTGGTTGATCACTCACGATGTATTGACTTAAGACCCGCCTCGGTGACGTAGTGGTTCAGTGTTTCTAGGTCTGCCTCATTGGTTCTAGGTTCGATACTGGACCCACTTCGGTCCACTCCCCACTTTGACTACGACTATGACAACAAGTCGATCGTGACACTTTTTTTAAGATAATACGTCGACCGCGACACATTTTTTAAGGTAAAAAGTAGATCTTATGTACCCAAAAGTTGGCCACCCCTGGTATAGAAGACCCAGTGGTCATTATCACGTTTAAGTACGCAGTAGATCTTATTTGTTGTCATTTTATAAATTCCTGCATAAATCCGTGATAAAATATTGCCGGTCGATCGAGTGGGTAAAATACAGACACGCCTCGGTGGCGCAGGAGGTAGCGTGCTCGACTACTGAGGCAGCGATTCCATGTTCCATACTGGATCGACGTGGGTTGGCTTCTTTTGGGAGAGGGAGAGAGAGAGAGGCCCAGAGTCCGCCTTCCGTCGGATGGGAAGAAAGCCGGTACCTCTACCGTGTGGTGTACGGTGCCACCTACAAGTACCCTCTCTACTATGCAACGGGTAGATGAGGCAAAAATCTAAAGTGCAGGAGCTCTGTGGAGTGCCCCAAAGGAAGAGTACACCGAAGATAAATAAGTATAGGAGTTACAACTTAGGTCAGAAGCCGGCTGCGCAAAAATGCCGTCCAGCAGATCGCCCATGTATCCATTTCGAAGGACATAGATGGGTATCTGACCCTGCCATAGGCAAGAAATGGGTTAAATAGTTGCTTTGGATTTTGTCGAGTGGCATTAGGTCAGTAGAGGGTTGCGTAAAAATACCGTCCGATAGATCGTTCATGTATCCATCCAGAGGGACATAGATGGGTACCGGACCCTGCCATAGGCGGGAAAGGGTTAGTAGTTACTTTTTTTTGAACAAGTAGACGACATATCCTATCTGTCGTCCACTACCTTTGCAAATTGACTTGAGCTAAAAGTGCGCAGGGTTTGCTTCCTGATAAGGAGTTGAGGGTGTGTGCTGAGAAAGAGACCAGTCCTCCATCAGATAGGATGGGGTCAGTGTGTATGTGATGTCACCTGCCCGTCCACGAACTCTTTCAAAACCCGAATCTGGTTAGGATCAAGATCTTACGATGGATAGAAGATACTTGGGAGGAAAAAAATAATAATAATAACAACAACGGGCAGTCGCCATTAGCGATTGAGAGCGTGACGACTCAAATATGACGAAACGGAATTCTTGCACCCACTTTTCCTTCCCTTCGTCTGTGGAGAGGAGGCTAGTTACTGCCCTGTCTGCTCCCCCTCCATCGCAACAACGTAAAAAACATCAAGCTTAACTTAGGCCGACCGAAAAACAACTAAAGAAACAGTCAAGGTTGTCTTCACGGAGAGGAGGAGGAAACAACTCCTATTTCTTTTAAAGCAGCAGCAACATTGTTGACCCAAATAATATGGAATAGTTGAGTGAGAAAAACACAGAGAGAGATATTTACATAGGAACTACGACGAAGCCGGCCACGAATGAGGTGGGGCAGGTGTGCATTCCTAAAACGGAACCCTTGAAAAATCAGGGCTCTGACGCACAATTCCGGATAATATCAAATCATTTGAAATGGTAATTAAGTAAGTGATGTGATTATGAAATGGTTTTTACATCGTGATACTTTCAAAGAGCACTACAGAAAAGGTAGTAGAGCGGACGGGGTGGAGAGGAGGAGCAGGAGGACACGAAGGACGTGAGAGGCCAGTGAGGAAGGAAGACATGAATATCATGACAGTACCCGACATTTAGTGTAGAGAGAGAGAGAGAGAGAGAGAGAGACTGAAATGGAGGGCCTGCACAAGGAGGTTCTAATGTTATAGGCAGAGAAATTAAAATTCCCAAATGGGACAGTTGGAGAAAGAGGGAGAGCCTGCACAACGAGGTTCTAATGTTATAGGCCGACACAATTAAAATTCCCAGATGTGACAGTTGGAGAGAGGGAGGGAGGGCCTGCACAAGGAGGTTCTAATGTTATAGGCCGAGACAATTAAAA
>JAAFCE010009126.1:2776265-2809922 GCA_013389805.1 Trigoniulus corallinus
TCTAATGTTATAGGCCGAAACAATTAAAATTCCCAGATGGGACAGTTGGAAAGAGAGAGAGAGGTATGCGGCGGAGACGGAGGGAGTAGGGCGTAGAGTGGTAGAGGGACAGGCAAGAAACACACTACACTTTGTAATTTCAGAGATAAAAAAAAATCAGGAGGTGGAGAATGAGGAGGAGGAGAAAAGCTGAGGTGAGGAAAGGAGTAGGAGAGAAGTAGGTTCTATTTTATTTTCTAGTGACAGGCCGACCCCTGTCCACCTCCTCTTCATTGGTATTCCACTTCATACACACTACTCGCATGACATAATCACAAGAAACAGCAGCAGCAGCAACGACTGGAACAAAGAAAAAGTCTTTTTAACTTCCTGTTTAGACGAAATCTTTAATAGTTCCTGACCATGATTTTTATTTAGTAATGTGAATGTCTATCTTTTTATTACTTTTAGTGACGTCAACTCCACATTTTAAACTTACGTGAAATTCATTTTAATTAAGACAATGTCCTTTTTTTTCAAGAGTAGAAACAATCCATTTATATAACAACACACAAACAGGTTTTTCTTTCCAAGCAGTTATCATCACAGGCCAACTGGAGATCCCGCCCAGTCAGTCGTCCCATAACGGAATATGGGTTTCTAAGTTAGGAGGACTAAGGAAAGAGAGATATTTTTTTTTGTTGGTTGTGGTGGTGTTTTAGGGCCCTTCAACTACATTCATCATTAGATTGTTTGTTGGAGTTTAAGGTCCCGTGAACTACGAGGTCATTAGAGACCCGTCCACTGTATAGTTCTAATGCATAGACTGCACAGACACTACACTAATGCGACGATTATTGGGTATTAGCAGTACCCAGCTTTCCCGAGCGACCACCCATGTCAGTACTAACTGGGCTTGCGTTGTTTAACTTCAGTGATCAGACGAGAACTGGTGTGTCCAACGCAACTCGCCGCTCCTTCATCATTAGAGCTCCGTCCATCGCATAGCTCTCATGCAGGGACTGCAGTCTTTTTTTTTTTTGTTTCGGTGGTGTTTTAGGGCCCCGTCCGATGCATAGTTCTAGTGCAGAGACTGCACAGACACTACACTAATGAGACGATTTTTGGGTATTAGCAGTACCCAGTTTCGCAAGCGACCACTCATGTCAGTACTAACTGGGGTTAACTTCGGTTATCACACAAGCAGTGGCGTCACTAGGGGGTGCGGGCCGCACCGGGTGACACCACTCGCACCACAAGAAATGGGGTGACACCAAGGCAGAAGAAGGGGCTTTTTTTTCGGGAGAGGGGGTGGTGACACCAACCCTAACGACGCCACTGCAGACAAGAACTGGTGTGTCCAACGCAATAAGTCGCTCCTTGTCTTTTTTGGTACACTGTCTTAGGATATTCGCAGTACCCAGTTTTCCAAAGTGGCCACCCATGTTAGTACTAGCTGGGGTTGCGTTGCTTAACTTCGATGATCAGACCAGAACTGGTGTTCCCAATGCAATAAGCCACTCGAAAGAGAGGTCGAGGTAGAGAGGTAAGAAAGAGCCATTTAAGTGGACATGAAATAAGAGACAGTAGGGTAAATGGGAGAAATTAAATTATTAATGTTGACCAAAAAAAAAGTAGAGAGGTCCATTTTAAAATAATTAAAATCTTTTAACTTAAAAGCAGTCATTAAGGAACCAAAAAAATATATATAAACAGGTATACAATTACTATAGGCAGTTGTGTCCACCGCACACATTCTCTGTCCCCCTCTCTCTCATAAACCCTTTTACTCACCTGTCTGAAAAGAGAGTCATGATATTTCACCGAATATTAATCTCCACACCCATTAAAGTTTCAAACTAGTTAGTTTAACCCCTGAGAACCTACTTGTCTTAATTAATATCTCATTGTGATGAAAATCTCCTTCTCTAACCCTATCACCCCTCCTCTCCCACCGGATCTGCAGCAGCAAACACAATCACTTCGTAAATGACACCACCTTTTTCAAAAAAAAAAAAATGGGGTTGAGGTGGTGTCAGAAAAATGGACTACGTGTAATAGAAGAAAATGGCCTCAAACTAGAAATGTGGAGATGCGGAAGGTTGGGGAGAGGGGAAAGAGAAACGGTGGTATAACCAACCTCTCCCCCCTCCTCTTTCACATCTTTTTGTTGGAGTCTCACTTTTCCTCTCCTTCTCAAGTCGTCGTCTAATACAATGAAATAAATAATCTCTTGGTGGGATATCCTGGACGGGGAACGACGACGATGTGCGTGTGTACGACGCGCGTGCCTATGACTAACAAGTAATACAGGATTTGTCATCATGGTCCAATTATATCGTTTAATATATTGTCCTCTCTAGTCATCCCTCTCTCGGACTCCTCACATTTGAGCTACCAAAAAAAAAAAAAACCTTAACATGGGACACCCTGATAAAGAAGGGACATTCACAAACAATCGGTCATTTTACGAGTCGTTCATGGAGAATAGACGTAGGACCTCTTCATGTTGCCATTACTATACCAATGTGGATTTACGTTGACAAGTGCCTCTTGAGAAAAGGAAGAAATTAGGTGTTTGATGGGACGGAGAACTTGGAAAAAAAATAAGGTGAGAAAGCCTTGGGCCAATCTAATCCTCCTCGCTTGTTCATTGGTGTTTTAGGGCCCTTCAACTACAAGGTCATTAGAGCCCCGTCCACTGCGTAGTTCTAAATGCAGAGACTGCACAGGCACTACACGTTTGCGACGATTTTTTGGGTATTAGCGGTACCCAGTTTTCCCACGTCAGTACTGAGCTTGCGCTGCTTAACTTCAGTTCTGAAGTTAAGCAGTGCAAGCCCACGTTAGTACCAACATGGGTGGTAGGTAAAGAACGTTGGGTGCTGCAAATTTCCCCCCTTCTTCCACATCCTGTCCTACACATACATCCTCATCTCCCGCGAGCAACCTCCTAAGGGTTCAGCCTGTTATGGCTGCTTGGCTTACTCCCCAACCTGTGAAAGCAAACGAAACTTCAGTGATCAGACGAGAAGTCTAGGGTTCGATACTGGACGGAGGTGGGTTGGTTTCTTCCGAGCGAGAGTGACCCCGAGTGCGGCTTCTTTCGGATGAGAAGTAAAACCGACAGGTCCCGTGGGGTCGTCACGTCAAAGAACTCCCTCTACTATGCAACGGGTAGATGAAGCAAACTTTCCAGGTGTAGGAGTTCGCCCCCTGCCCGGCGTTGGTCGAATACCCCGACGATAAACGAGCATAGGGGTTGCAGCTTTGGTCGTGCAACCGGCTGTGGGAAAAAACACTGCCCAATAGAGATCAACCTTGTGTTCATTCAGAGGGACAAGATGGGAACCCGAGCCTGCCATAGGAGACAAAAAAAAGGGTTAGGAATTGTTACATATGTGGCGTTGTTACTACGTATAATACTATGTTACAGCAGCTACAGCAAAGTTGTGGGACAAACACAGACCAGTACAAGACTGAGTGGTATAATAGTAATGATCAAAATGAACAACCATTTCTCTCTCTCTCTCCTACTTCTTTCCTCTTTCGCCCCCCCCCCCCCCCCCCCCCTCCCCCCCCCCCACCCCCCCCCCCCTCTCTCCCTCTCCCCCCCCCTTCTTCCCTCTTTCCCCCCCCCCCCCTCTCTCTCTCTCTCTCTCTCTCTCTCTCTCTCGCAACTGACCTCATTTCTTCCAAACTGTGCCAAGGTTGAGAAGCAGATTTCGTATATGCAGCTGCTTTGTACACATATTGCGATTATAACGTGGCCGCGGCGGCGGCGTTGGGCGCCTGCACATTCAACCATGCTCACGTAAAACAAGAGTCACCGGGAAGGTTGATGATGGTGGTAGTGGTTGCAGAAAGGGTTATGACTCGGATATAATTTTTTTTTCTTAAATTATTAATTCTCCATATTTTTTTCTTTTATTATATACCTGCGTTGATGCAATTTAAAAAAAATAATAATAATAACATTACAAGAAAGGCCATAACAACCACGAAACCTGTCAAAGAATATATAGCAACCTGTTTTCCCCTTCAGGTATGGCCTCCTCTGACGTCATAATCGTGTCCATTATTTTAAGTTTTCACCCCCGATTTAATTGAAAAAAAAAAAAAAGAATTGGGCCATGTTTGGTAAGGTAATTTAGTTATGTGATGATGAGTACATTAAGGTCATTTTTATGTCCATCTTCGCCCACCCTCTCAAAGAAAAAAATGTTAAATGTCACATGCCTTTAATGAGTGACCCCCTCTCTATCTCTCTCCTGTTTTTGTCGCCTCGCCATCTGGTCCACCCCTGTTTAATTGATCCTCGTTTCGGTCCTTCTCACCTCCTTGGGGAAGGTAGGACGACCCCCCCTCTCCTTGTCGTTGTTTTGTTTAAATACGTTGTCACCATATCTTTTTATCACCTGTGTACCTCATAAGCCGTATGTCGCTAATTATTATTATTATTGGGACAACGCCTATTTGTTTCCTGACTTAACTAATTTTGACCATTTTATTATTTCTGCAGGAGGAGAGCACTAATGCTGACGTCATGATAACGGAAGGTGAACCTGTACGAAAACTATCCCGTTTGCAGGGTTACTGCAACGTGGACCATCTAGGGGGATGTCCGACAACTCCATCACCAGAAAATGAAGACTATACAAACGGTGGTGGAGACTGCAGCAACGACAGCAGCATCGTGGTATCCGATCCGCCGCAGGCCGGTGCACGTCCAGAGGGCGCTACTTCTACCAACATTCGGAATGGTGGTAGTGGTGGGGTCGATTCCCAGCCCAATAACAACAATAGCACTAATGCCAGAACAGAATCTCAGTCCGTCCTACGTTCCACGCTGAGCCTGGAAGACGATTCCAATTCTGAGATCTCCGTGTCCAGGGCTACCACACCTATCGGAGCAAGTCAAGGTTGGCACGATCATTTACCTGTCGATGTCGATGACGGCGCCACTCAGTCCAATTCTCTACAAGGGCTTCCCAATTCCATCGACCTAACTACTTCACTCAAGCGCAAGGAGATGTTCAACGCCCGGAAACAGCGAGAATTCATTCCGGACAACAAGAAAGACGAAAGTTACTGGGATCGTCGTCGTCGCAACAACGAAGCCGCCAAAAGATCCCGCGAGAAACGTCGCCTCAACGACATGGTACTCGAGTCCAGGGTCATCGAATTGACCAAAGAGAATGCCTTTTTGAGGGCACAACTCTCAGCCATTCGTGAAAAATACGGCATCATTGGCGAAACGTTGGTGACTGCTGAGCAAGTCTCCGTAGCGTTGCCTCCAGCTGAACAGATGGCTCTTAACCTGACCAAAAGGGCCAAATTACTAACCCCACTACTTAATACTGGTGGTGTTCATGGGTCTCAGGCAGTAGCCATGTTAGCCACATCTGGACAATCAGCAGCTGCTCTACGATCGTTGGTAGTGGCATCCACGTTGCAACAACAACAGCAACAACAGCAGCATCAACAGCAACAACAACAGTCTTGTAGCCGTGGAACGGCAGGGTTGACCAGTGGTAAGGGATTTCTTGGAAGTAGTGGTGGAGGTGGTGGTGGTGGTACTACTAACAGTGACAATGCAGGACGACCTCTGAACGCGAGACTCATTCTTCAGGGAAAGGGGGCCATGGTGAGCGACTTAGGTGCTGCTGCATCATACAACGATTACTGGACTCTGAAGGACGACATCTACCTGCAGAGTGTCCGAAATGCAAATGCCGGACACTTGCAACACCAACAACTTCCTCTGGCCATGCAAAATGGGCACCATCATTCGCATCACCATCATCCATCCGAACATCAGGGTGCGTTATTGAGTGCCTTGAATGGAACCAGCGTCGTGCACGATAACAACTACTCAAAGGTCTCAGAAGCGCCTTACAGAGATCGATTCTCGCCTCCTAACGGCTATCCTTCGTTGCCTCTGTCGCTCATCACTGCTTCCGACTATCAACAACGTCCTTTGGGCAGTCCAACCGTGGCACATCAGAACAACCACCACGGACACAACGGATACCTGTTACCTCCCCAACAACAACATCCCATTCGCCTGTCGGTAAGCTCGCGCCATCCTTCCACTAACGGTCACTCCGTATCCACGGACGACTGTTACAGTAACTGCAGCGATAGTGGTGACGACGATGCCGGAAGTGGACGCTGCCTTCAGTCTCCTGCGTCACCGTCCGAAGGTGCCGATGCTGATGGTTGCACATCGAATGGAGTTTATGTGACCAACGGCACTTCTCACGGTGCTGCTAATGGAGACGCTCAGCCCCATCTGCCCCACAAACTGAGGCACAAACCCCGTCTCAGTGAATGCTCCGCTCCAAACCTATCCCCTCCTAGTCAGTGTGGCAGCGCCACTCCGCCGGCCAACGGGGATGTGATGAGCGTCCGAGACACTCAGGGCAGCACTAACGGTCATCGTAACAACAACAACAACAATAATAATAATATTAATAACAAGGACTTTATGGACGATGGATTATCTCAGGCTAGCCTGAGTGGCGACGAACGTGAAAACTATCCTGCCAATGACATCGAACCAACAAAAAAGCGACGCAGAAAAATGAGCGTGTTTGGTGAACCTGCCAACGGTGACACCTTGCGGATCCTCAAGTCTACCAAGACAGAAAACACTCAGCTCAAGGCCGAGATGCAGAGACTAGCTAAAGAAGTGGCCAATCTCAAAGACATCCTCATTTACAAACACAAAGACTCGTCCAATACAAACGACACTAAAAACCACAAAAACGATTCGGCTTTTAACAGAGACACCAATGGTGCGGCAACGGACTGGGGCAGAGATGCAGAACCGGGTTGTGCTTAGCATAGAATTCTTTTTTTTTTATGTGATAGTGATGGTGATGATGGTGCTACTGTTGCAGCAAACAACATCAAGACTCTTACCTTCATCCCCTCTTGAGTCAAAAAAAAAACACAACACCTTTGAAATGAATCCACTAGCATACCATCATCATCAACTAATTGATATAGGCATATATATCTTCCCCCAACCCTACTCGTCACCCTGCCCCCCCTACCTCCATCTCTCATTGATTGTTACTATTGTTATTATTATAATTATAATGGTGGCAGGACCTATATTTATGGAATGCCCTCAGAAAGAAAAAATTACTTTCAACATATACTGTCCCATATGATGAAAACTTGGGCCTAAGTTGCATTTTTGGGACAACAATCATTTTTTTTTATTCTGCCCATTACAAACGTGGGATAGTTAAACCCATCTAATGGTGGGGCCGGGCCCCTAGCCGTTTAATTGTCTTATTACTTTTTTTTGGTAATGGGAGGGGGAAGAAGAGAGAAGAGAAGAAGGTGGAGAGGAGCCACCTATTCGATCCACAGCATCACCCTTTCTGTGATATCGATGTGCAGGCCACTGTATTTTTTTGTGACTTTTTTTGTGTGTGGAAGAACAAGTTAAAGAGTGTATATGCGTGCGTGTGCAACCGTGGGACACAGGTGTGGGGGGACGGGACGATGACGAGATGGGACAACAAGGTGAAGTTGAATGAGAGAAGGAAGAGGACGAGAAATGATTAAATCAAATTGCATTCTACGTCTAGGTTATATAACATATTTGTCTGCTCCTACGTCTGCCAGTCACCTGATGATGACATTGTAACGTCATGGGGATTTTTAAGGTCCTCTTTTTTTTTTTTTGTAGATTTTTTTATTTGGAATGTGTTATTGTTGTCGTCGTCCATTTATTTGTCATTTTTGTTTTGTCGTGTCTTTTTTTTTTAAATGGGAATTTTTTGTATACATATTATATAGATATTAATAGACACAGAGAGACCCACACATCTTTAAAACTGGCCTTACTTTTTTAAGTGATGCTACCTGACAGATTGATGTAAGGAGGAAGGAAGGGGGGGTAGAAAGACAAGTGAGCAAAAAATGTAGGTGTAGGGTCCCAAGGGCCAAATCAAGGACCTTTTTCTTTCGCCTTCACCCCTTTCTCTCACACTATAAACTTATTGTAACAATTTCACTCTAATTTCCCCTCACTTCGAATCTCTCTCTCAGATCAACACTCTCCTATCTTACAGAAAGCCTCTATCTCTTTTTTGTGGGCCCTAGAATAACCTTTTCACCTGTTTCTCTACTTTATCTTTGTTTTGCTAGAATCTCCATATCTTGCCAGAAGAAGAGGTGATGAGACAGAATACTTTTACTACCCCCCCCCCCATCCCGTACCCTTCTCCTCTAATGCTTTACTTTTTAATAAAACAACTTTTTTCTTATCTAATTAAAATATTTATGAGAAGATTCTTACCCTTTAAATACTGTAGCCTCTGTGAGTCGTTCTTTTACTGATGTCCATCCAGTGGACATCTGATACCTTTCACTATTGTCCAGTCATTGGAAAGCCCTGAAAAAAAAATTTACAGAGGGGAAAAAATACTTAAAATGTCCTGTAAATGTGTAAATCGCATACATTCAATAAACCACCCTTTCAACTGAACTAGTGATGCGCGCCATCCCACCTCAATTGCTACTGTCCCAGCCCTGAAATGAGGACTCGACATTAGTCACCAAGTGTGTCGTACTGACCAAACAATATACTGGCAGTAGATGGCAAGTACTTCCCTTGAAACAGCGGGACAAATTAATTTCATCACCATGTAGTCTTAAAAGAAAATTTTGACTTCCAAATTTTCGAGTTCTGATATATTGTCATGGGACAGTGCTGTAAATGTAAAAATAAAAAAGTGGTTGCTAGCCACCGTCTAGATACTGCCAAAAAAAACCCTTTGGCATGAAAACGATTACCTGAGCGGGCGGGAGGCGGGAGGAGGTGGAGGACGGAGGAGAGTTCATGACCCACACCAAATATCTGCCTGTCAGAGTCGTTTCTTTACAATACTAAACATGTTCTAGTCCAGCCATTATCTTGCTCAAGAAATTATATTAAAAATGGACTCTTACACCCTTTCTCTCTCTCTTTTTTTCATCTTATAAATATTCATCTATCCATTTTCAGTCGCTTCCTATCGAATTTTGGTGAGCAGGTGTTAGCACAGAACCAGGATCTGATCCTTCACCGGTTTAACCACCTCACCATTCACAAACCCATTCTAATCGCAGTCCTGTCGACCGTCAACAACACCCTAAACAGGAACGTACCATCTTATATCCCCCCTCTACAGTATCCGTTATACTTTCCAAATTTACACACATCATCTTTTACATACATCATCTTTCGTCCAGGGACTTCCTTGATCCACTGCAGTACTAATGCAAACGTCCCGCATCGATGCCAGTCAGATGCACCTCAGGTTAGCCGTTCTACTACTCCCACCAGAAATATCCCCAAACTGGCACCCCTTCAGATTACGGTTCCATTACCTCCTCTTTGACAAAATCCTCATCCATTCTTCTGCATATCGGCCACGCAATCGCTAAAGTATCTTTTTGAGATTTCATTGATCCACTCTGATAAATAACGAAAGTGTCCTGCAATGACCAATCACAGACAGATTAGGTCATAATCAGCTGAAAGAGGCGGAGGAGAGGGCTCGAAATTTGAGGGAAAACATAAACTGTATTATGTCCGATTGTTTCAACGACAGGCCCTACCCACCCCCTACTTCAAGATGATGATGACAACAACAAAAACATGGCACTCCTTAATCGGATTATATTACGAAATGGCAAGTCATACGTCACACTTTTTATATAATAAGATTATTAAAGAAATTAAGTCGATTTAATTAAAAGAGTAACAGTTTCATGCTAAACAAAAGTATAATAACTAAAAGCACTCACTTTTTTTTACAATTATTTCTTTCACTGCCCCAACCTGAAATCTTCATACACTAATACGACTTGTGTGTCCCCTGAGACAGCGAAGGAGGGTTTGTGAGAGGTGGTCAGCCGGGTGCTACGGGGGTACAAAGGACTTTAGTGTCTTATTATAATTTTTCACTTTAAAACTCGTGGCTAAAGTTAAAGAATTTAACATTCAGAAATGAAATAAATCAGCTTACTGACGTCACTAGTGATAAGATTGACGTCTTAGAAAATTCCCGTTCTTGGAAAAAAAAAATAAATGGTCAATTTTTATTGTTGTTTTATTTCCTCGTCGATGCCCTTTTTTACTTATAATAAGAACAGGAGAAACTAATGTTGACCCTCCCTCTCATAGTCCATCCACTTTTTTTTTAGGTCCAAGACACAGATAAAGTCTATAAAAAATAAAGAGATGATATATTATTACTAATAATAATCGAAGACAAAAATTTAGAGAAAAAGAGAGAGGACAGGGTAGAGATGAGACAGGACAAAGGTGAGGATGGGGTGTGCGTGTGACAAGAACTGAATCCCTGATAAACACACAATTTAGATAATAATAATAGATGCTCACACGGGAGAGAAAAACAAGTGAAGGAAAACTGGACCACACAAAAAATATCAACGTCGCAAATTATATAAGAATGCCACTAAAGTATTTTTAGCACTTTAATCATGAAATTTGCTCAATTTTTCGGGTCGCGGTATTGACATTATTCAAGTAGACCTTGTATCATGGCGTGCCATCCCCATTTGACCCTTTCACTCACCAAAATCCCGCTGCGTCCACCGCCCACTTAATTCAATTGGACAATGAAAACAATAATTGTGCCATACATTGAGAGATACACACGATAGCTAAAATAAAAAAAATCTGCGTAATTTTGGGAAGGTTCAAAGAAGTACCTAGCTCAAAACATTTTTTTTTTAAAAATATAATAATAATAATCATTCATAACAATCGTAATACTTCAGATGTCCATTCAAGCGGTCATTTCGGGTAATGTGTGGAGGGAACGAGGAACGTGTGGGTGTGTTGCTTAATTTTTATTTTCACTGATTTCGACACTAAGGAGAAAACTCTTCCTCCATACAACAAAACCTCCCAGCAACAAACGTTGTCGTCAATTTTTATGCTAATTAATCATTTCTTTCTTATTCGGATTAATTGTCATTTGTGAATTAATTTCTATATAAAATCTTTATAAAATATTATAAACGCCTAATTATTTTAATTTTTTGCTCAGTTTTGTTTTATATTTCTGTATCCTTACCATCTATCTTTTCTCATTCATTTCGCATTCTTTCTCTTCTTCAAACCGCCATTTTTGTATTGTATATTTTACCTGAAGATGGTCAAGTGATGTCGCCACTGTCGACATGACGTCACCAAAACCCGCGATCTCTTATTCTTTTTTTCAAATTTGTTCTTTTCTTTTTTAATAATTATTATTCTATATGATTCTCAATGAAGTGTCTCGATTGGTCAGAAATTAAGAGAATGCGAGGTGGGTCATTCACAAATGACTGTTATATAAATGATTTTTTTGTCTTTTGTTTACCGTTTTGTTTTCTTTCTCTCTATCTCCTGAATTTTTAAGAAATATTACTGTTATTGTGATCAATCAAAGGTTGTTGATATCGTAGCCATGCTTTTTTATACATATATAAATAAAATATATCTGGAAAGAAGAAGAAGAAAAAAACGAAAATTACAGACTGACACAGACAGAGAGAGATAAATTGAAGAATCAAAAATAAAGGTTTTTTTTAAATGCAGAGCTATTTTTGTCTACTTTTTAATCTTGCATTTTGTCATCAACTATTGATTAGACGCACAATGCCACAGTGATCACGACTCGCAAAAGGACAGCTTACACATCTTTCTATCTGATTGTAGGCAGGCGCCCGTAGAAGCGAAAGAAAAAAAGAACCAATGGTCTGGGCTAGAATTGAACCTATTACTGAGTTCAAAACGGCAAACAACACGGCTACACTGATAGCTGCACTCCGTAATTTTGATTTCAAAAGGATAGGGAACGGCTGTATTGCGTTGGGCACACCAGTTCTCGTCTGATCACTCAAGCAACGCAACCCTAGCTAGTACTGACATGGGTGGCCGCTTGGGAAAACTGGGTACCGCTAATACCCAAAAATCGTCGCATTAGTGTAGTGTCTGTGCAGTTTCTGCATCAGTACTACACAGTGGACGGGGCTCTAATGACCTTGTAGTCGAAGGGCCCTAAAACACCAACAAACAAACAACGACGGAAGGCGTACTCGGGACCTCTCTCTCTCTCTCTGTCTCTCGCCCGGAAGAAGCCAGCTCACCTCGGTCCCGTATCGAATCTAGAAACACTGACGCAGTTACCGAGCATGCTACCCACTGCGCTACTGAGGCGGGATGAAGGGGGTACCAGGCCCGGCTCGTGAGCTTCAGACGCCCTAGGCAAGTGGGTCTATCGTCGCACACACCCCCCCCCTCCCCATGAAATATAATGCAGTTCTAAATTCTGCGAGCGTCCCTCACGCCTTTGGCATTTTCCCAAATGCCAATGTATTGCTAAGGCTCTGCAGCAAGGCGCTTCGAGAAAGCCAACATTTAGAAAAGGCCCCACCAATTACAGAAGTTTGGGAACCCCAGGCTTATGAACATTTTACATGACCTATAGACTACTTAGCAAGGAAGTACTTCTGTAATTTGGCCGCCCCTATGAAATTTGCCGCCTAGGTTTGCCTGCCCCATGAACCGCCTGTGGGGGGAACCCATCCATGTCTTTAAACGCAAAGAGAGAGGAAATACAGTAAAAAAAATTGTGAAAAGGTGATGATGAATTAATTCACAACTTCATATGTTAAGAGATTTCCACGGGCAGGCGGCGGATAGGAGTGCCCCAGTTAGCAGTCTCATCTAGAAAAGGAGCTCACTTTAGATTAGGGACGTGGAATTTTGGGACCCTTACAGGCAAAACAGAGGAAATAGTTAGTTCTCTAAAGCGTAGGAGGATTAGTGTAGCTTTCTTCCAGGATGATAGTGTGTGTGTGTAGGACGGGTACCTGGTGGGAAATAGGCAGGAGTGGAGAATCCACAGACCTGACTGCCACAGGCGAGATACCCGCCTTCCGTCGGATGAGAAGTAAAACCGAGGTCTCGTGTGGTGTAACGATGGCATTTGCACGTAAAAGAACCCTCTCAACTATGGAACGAGTAGATGAGGCAAATTTCCTAGCTTTGGTCAGCAGCCGGCTGCCCACGTGTCCATTCAGAACGACAAAGACGGGCTATCCAACCCTGTCATAGGCGGGTAAAAAAGGTTAGTAGTTGCTTTTATAATACTTACAGGTAATAATTTGTTGATTTCATTTCGTTGTGTAATTGGACCAAGATGGCGGAAAAAGAACACAAAATTCGGCGAACGTTCTTTTTTTTTCTGAGGGTCATCCGAAAAAAGTAGTCCGTTTTGTTCTCTGAATGCCTAAAATAAAAAAACAAAGCCCACATTATGAAAACAGCTAATAAAGCGTTTCAATGACAACAATAATATTATTGCATATATCTCGAAATGAGCGAGCCGAGAGGCCAAGGAGGAGGTGAGAGAGAGAGTGCTAATGATATTTAGCCTAATTTTAAAACTCTCCATTAAAATCAAGTACGTCCATTGTTTCTTCTAGTTTAGCATTGACCAGATTTTTATATATATACATATAAATATAATTAGAACAGGAGTTTCATTTTATGAAAATTTAGATCATGATTTCCGTCCACCAAAAAATAAAAACAACAACCCTTTCTCCTCCCTTCGCCTTCAACCCTTCTATCATGTACTGAAGAAAAATAACAATAATCACTCGCCTCATTTATTTTAATAAAATTCCTGCTGAGATAATAACTAACCCTTTCCATTCCCTACCCTCCTTCTCAACCTCCTCTCTCCGAATCAAGGCCTCTCTTCATTTCTCGATACAGGGACAAACAGACAAGAGAGAGGCAAGGGGTGAAACATTTGAATACACCTGAGGGCCAACAATTAAATTTAAAAAAAAAAATAATAGTTACGGTCAGTTTCGTTTCAAATGACAACACAAACACATCACAGAGGAAGAAATTAAAAATAAAAAGTAGAGTGAACAATAAAGGGAAATAAGATCACACAATGTGACAACGTACAAAAAAAAATGACCACAGTCAAAAAATTGACACATTTAAACATTGGGATGACACCGACGTGAACTGGACAAAGGGGGGCAAACATTGAAAGCTGATTGACAACGGAAAAATAAATTTTTTTTTTTTTGTACAAAAACAAAAAAAAATCGCTGCAGCAACAAGCACAATCCAAAATTGGGTACCTTCGCTCCCCCTCCCTCTAGTGAACACGGGACTGTCCTACGAAGACAGGGCCGGCCCTAGAATTTGCTTGTTTGTTTGTTGGTGTTTAAGGTCCCGTCAACTACAAGGTCATTAGAGACCCGTCCACTGCATAGTTCTAATGCATTGACTGAACAGACACTACACCAATTCGACGATTATTGGGTATTAGCAGTACCCAGCTTTCCCGAGCGACCATCCATGTCAGTACTAACTGAGATTGCGTTGCTTAACTTCAGTGATCAGACGAGAACTGGTGTGTCCAACGCAACTCGCCGCTCCCCTTAGAATTTGCGGGGCCAAAGGCAGCAGGCGATAGAGGGCCAAAGGCGAGAACGGGGCCCCAGTACCAAGTTATTTCTAATTCACCAGCGCGGGGCCTAAGACCGGCCATGTACGAGGGTACCATTAAAGAAATGGGTACAGAGGAAAGAGATTTTTTTTCGTTGGTGTTTTGAGGGCCCTTCAATTACAAAGATCATTAGAGCCCCGTCCACTGCGTAGTTCTAATGCAGAGTCTGCAAAGACACTATGCTATTAGGACGATTTTGGGTATTAGCAGTACCCAATGTTCCCAACCGGTCACCCATGCTAGCACTAGCTGGGATTGTGTTGCTTAACTTGAGTGATCAGACGAGAACTAGTGCGTCCAACGCAATACAGCCGCTCAGGGTAAAAGGAGAAGGGTGAGATGCGCCTAAACTTTTAGTGGTGCGTATCACTTCGTTAACTTCATTACTTAAGCAAACGATTAGAGGCATTCCCCAGGAATGCAAGTGAACCGAGTTCAATTCCCAGCCGTGGAGACATAATGGTGCGGCCACCGCTGCTTTTCCCTTCCTCTTTGAGACCGTTGAAGCATCCGCCTCGGTGCCGCACTAGGTAGCGTCCTTGGTAACTGCGTCAGTGGTTCTACTTTCGATACTGGACCGAGGTGGGTTGGCGTTTTTCGGGCAAGAGAGAGGCCCTGAGTACGCCTTCTTTTGGATGAGAAGTAAAACCAGGGTACCCGTGTGGTGTACGATGTTATTTAAACGTAAAACAACCCTCTCTACTTAGCAACGGGTTAATGAGGCAAAATTCCCAAATGTAAGGACGTGGCAGGGGTGGGTGGAGTGGTCCCTGGAGAAATCCCTGGCGTGGGTGGAGTGCCCCAACGAACAGCAGACGGACGAGGTTGCAGCTTTGGTCGGCAGCCGACTGCGGGAAAATACTGGCCAATATATGGATTCTGGATTAATTTCTTGGGTTGGGGATTAAGCCAAGGAGCCATAACAGGATGAACCCTTAAGAGACTGCTCGCGGGAGATGAGGAGGTAGGTGTAGAGGACATAGGAGAGGGGAAAACAACTCCTAACCCTTTTCCCACCTATAGCAGGGTAGGGTACTCATCTTGCCCCTCTGAATGGACACAAGGGCGATACATTGGGTTATATTTTTTCACAGCCGGTTGCCGATCAAAGCGGCGTCGGTCTAGTGTTCGTTGGGGAAATGCTACCGACCCCAGGGGGGCGAGCTCCTACACCTGGAATTTTTTGCCTCATCTACCCTTTGCATAGTAGAGAGGGTTCTGTTACGTGCAAGTGACATCGTACACCAACACAGGAACTTGGTTTTACTTCTCATCCGAAAGAAGGCACACACTTGCGACCTCTCTCTCGCCCAAAATCAGCCAAACCACCTTGGTCGAGTATCGAACCTAGAACTACTAACGCAGTTAGTTACCAAGTGTGCTATCCACTGCGCCACCGAGGTGGGTCTTAGGCAAGGCGCAAAATGAGGCCGCAGGGTGACGCAGCCCTGAGAAATTCTGCTAGCAGGCAATCACTGTTACGTTGAAAGCCATTTTAGTTGACGCAAATTGCAAACCAGTATGTTGAAAAACTACGATTCAATGTGCGGTGATTGCCTGCTAGCAGAATTTCGCAGGGCTGCGTCACGCTGCGTCACCCTGCGGCCTCATTTTGCGCCTTGCCTTACCGTTGAAGGACTCTCTCTCTCTCTCTCTCTCTCTCGTCAGAAAAAAACCAGCAGAGTTCAACCCAGGATCGAACCAAGAATCCATCATGCAGTAATCGAGCATACTACCTCCTGTGCCACCAAAGTGAGTCTTTAAATAACAAAAAAAAAGCAACTCTAACCGTTCTCCCGCCTATGGCAGGGTCGGGTACCCATCTTGTCCCTCTAAATGGACACAAGGGCGATATATTGGTCATAGTTTTTTCTGCAGCCAGTTGCCGACCAAAGCTGCAACTCGTATGCTTATTTATCGTCGGTCTACTGTTCATTTTTGGGGAATTCCACCGACGCCAGGGGGGGGCGAGCTCCTACACCTGGAAATTGCCTCATCTACCCGTTGCGTAGTAGAGAGGGTTCTTTTACGTGCAAGTGCCATCGTACACCAACACGGGACCTCGGGTTTACTTCTCATCCGAAAGAAGGCACATTCGCCCGAAAGAAGCCAACCCACCTCGGTCGAGTATCGAACCTAAGAACTAATGGCGCAGTTGCCGAGCGTGCTAACCACTACTCCACCGCGGCGGGTCTGAGTCTCTAAATAACAATTCATAAAATTCTGACTTATTGTTAACATAACAAAAAATGGATATGAATAAGTATGAAAGTGACCCTACGAAGTAAAAAATAAAAACAAATCAGTCAAAAACTGACGAGCCAACGACCTTACACCGCCATTAACAGCAGCCATCTTGAAAAATGACCAAAGTGCTTATTGTTACCTAATATTGTGATCAAGGAGAGAGAGAAAGTGGGGAGAGAGAGAGAGAGGGGGGGAGAGAGAGAGAGAATGAAAGAAAGAAAAAAAACAATGTCGTCATTTCCATTGAATTGTGAGAATTAAGAAAGTAATCTTTCTCCCCCTCCTTACGTCTTACTAATAATATCCACAAGTGGCCTTCCTGAAAAATCACTTGAGATTGCTCTTTTTCTCTCCTCCTATCTTACAACGACCCAAGGGGAACGCCTCCCCCCTCTTTTCTCTCTCTCTCTCTCCCTATTCAAAAAACGTGATCGCTCACATAACCTTGTTCTACAAACCCAAAAAACAATCAATTTTACCTATATCCTTCAGAACCCCCTTACCCCTCTCCCCGAAAGAAACATTCACACACACACACACACCAACACGCACCCGCCCCCTCTCCCCTCTAAACCCTTAACATCGGCCGCCCATAATTCATGCAATTTAAAGGCTTCTCACTCTAGGCTCCATTATTTACTAAATTTACTGGTCAACAAGCCGACCAAGAACTACTTAGCTTCCGGCTTCCTTTTTTCTTTTTTTTGACAGAGTAGTTCACTTCCGACTGCAATCACTCTCCCTTCCCATCCAGACAAGTAAACATTTACAACTCTTCATGGTGGCTTTTTTTCGGTTCAGGCCACAATGAGACTGAGAGGGAGTTTCACCCCCCCCCCCATCCGTCCTAGTCCTCTTCTGTTCCCTCCTACTGTTAAAGTTGCGACGCTAGAGGGCCATTATGCTACTTTGGGAGTTAGCACCGGACTGTGTCAAGATGTCAGGTAGTCGGGGGGGGGGGGACAGTGTAGGCGGTCCGACTCGGGACATGGTTACATTTGACATTTCCCAATACTCTCCCGAAAAAGTCTTGACGGGAAAAGAAAAGAAAGCTGGGTCACGTGCACCAGGTTTAATTTGGCTATTTAGCGGTCAGTTTGTCTATGAGGTTATTTACCGATGCTAGTCGGCCACTTTCCTACACCTGAAATTGTTGCCTTTTGTTTGTTTGTTGGTGTTTTAGGGCCCATCAACTACAAGGTCATTAGAGCCCCGTCCATAGCATAGTTCTTATGCAGAGACTGCACAGACACTACACTTTTGGGTATTAGCAGTATCCAGTTTTCCCAAGCGGCCACCCATGTCAGTACTAGCTGGGGTTGAGCTGCTTAACTTCAGTGATCAGACGACAACTGGTGTGTCCAACGCAATTCGCCGCTCCGAAATTGTTGCCGATATTTTTTTTTATAATATACATGTAGAAAAAAAAATGATATCGTGCGTGACATATGGGTCCAGGGCTATATTCCACATACGGCACTTATGACGAAATAGTAGTTTCCTCTTCCGTCTCTGTCACTCACCCTCTCCCCTCAACTCGGTCAGATTTAAACCAGTCATCACGCGTTCAAGAGTCGAAACACACTACTGAGGCACTGGACAATGAACTAAAGGGTCGTGCACTCGACAACTTGAGCTACCAAGGGGTGTTTAACCGAGGCAAGAGCGGACACAGCTTTCGTTGGTGTTTTAGGGCCCTTCAACTACACTGGTCATTAGAGCCCCCTTCCACTTCATAGTTCTAATGCAGACTCTGCACAGACATTACGCCGTTACGACGATTTGGGTATTAGCGGCACCCAGGGTCCCCAAGCGGTCACCCATACCAGTACTACCTGGGGTTGCGCTGCTTAACTTCAGTGATCAGACGAGAACTGGTGTGTCCAACGCAATACAGCCGCTCTTTCTTCATAAAAATCGAGTATAGGGGTGATCAGGAATTTGATGATGACGCCATGTCAAACTGCAACCTGTTGGTCAGGTATGCGCTCTGAATTTGGTCAGGTAATACCTATTCTTGTCAAATTAATTGCATTATGTATCTAATCTATAAAATTTTAACTTGGAACTTGTTTTAAAAATTGTGAGTGCTGTTGTTGTCGTCGTCTTACTAAAAATCGCAAATGTAAAATAGGTGCTACTCCTCGTTTGGTTTAACCGTCGTCGTCCAGGGAGGGCTCTTCCTGTAGATGTTGCGCCTCTGACGTCACAAAACCCTTTCATTCCCTCGTCGCTTTTTTGACCTCACCCTAAATAATCATATCAGTCACACGAATTTATCGAAACACGAGATCTAAAAATGAGGCGAAGAAAAAAAAAATAACTACACACAACCAAAAATCAAAATACAAATGGATGCCATGGGGCGAGAGGGGGCGTTCGAAAATAAAATTCAAACGGAAATACAATCGTGTGTTTAGTAGTGGGTCAAGGTTGGACAAGTGTCTATGTGTGTCAAACGCTGACTCGAGCGAGCTGTCCAATTATAGAGGTCTCCCCTTCAGTTGGTCAACCAGCACAAAACATAATCAGGAACTAGAGAGAGAGAGAGAGCTAGAGAGAGCTAGAGGGGAGATGGGGATCCCCTCCATGGCGATGAGATAGAGGAATGGTGGGTGTGAAGAAGGGTTAGAACGAGAGAAAGTTAGAAAGAGGCCCTCTTCTTAAATTAGGAAGAGGAGGTATTCTGCTAATAATTCAAAAACGCATAACAGCGGCGATTATGCCATGCCTTTCCTTTCCAATTCCGACATGGGACATTTACAAACGTCCCATTAACGAATAAACACCACGCAATTGAAAAGAAAAATAATATAGAAATAGGAATTACCTCATCCCTATTATATGACGCATCACTGAAGTTCGTGACCTTTGCCATCGTACAATTCTCTACGTCTAAAGATATGATAAAGTAGACGAGAGAAGCGGAGAGGGGGGGCGCTCAGAATTCCACCCAGGCTATCACAAAATTGTAACGAATGGCAACAAGCATTCGCTATTTAATAATTACCTAATTTCGTCTACTAAAAAAAAATTAAAGGACAACACAGGAAAGTTTTCTTTACGGAGTTGGTGGAAAGACGGTGTGATACCGTCATACCTCCTCTCTCAAATAATGGGGGGAGGTTTCCTTTTTTAGGAAGAAGTTATCAGTTGAACCTGTACCCCTTACTCCTTTCTCCTACATTTATAATATATGAAGAGGAGATGCTGATGCTTGAATCATCTTTTTCACATCATCACACCATTACCACCATCCATCCCCCCTTTCCTTGTGGCCTTCTTTCTCTCCCTCACCCCTTTCCTCACTTCCCATCCCACACACGCAGCGGAGGACACATCCACAAATTACCAAATGCTCAGACGAAATCTGACTACTGAGTGAGAAATAATATATACACTGGCAGGTGTGTGTGTGTGTGTGGGTATAGAAATTATGCCAAGGAAAACGTAATTTTGTCGGCATGTCGTCTCCGAATTTTGCCTTCTGGAGGCCGCCTTTCCCTCGATTTATTTTTTCTTCACCTTCTGCCGCAGTCCCGAGAGAGAGAGAGGAGGGGGGAGGGGGAGAGGGGCGGTGTGCCGAAAACAACGGCAACGAGCCGCGACGTTTGGCGAAGTAATACGACATCTGTTGAGCACTGTCAACGGGCGGTCGTCATCTCATTTGTTTGCACAACTATCTGCTAACTAGCTATAAAAACCATTACGACCTGAGGCCTCCGTTAACAAGTTCGAGTCCAACCTTGGACGAGATTTGCCCACAGTCTTCACCCAGAATGAAATAGAGAAAACGGGCCTGTCGAATTTGTCAGGGTGGGCAACTGCTATTACAGTGTGCTGCACAACTAATTGTGTACTACTGCCCCCGTCTACGACAGGGTGGAGTTCCAGACACTCAGTAAAGTAAAAGTAGACTGTCCAATTGGAGGTCAGCAGAGAACAGAAAGAAAAGGGCAGTACTACAGACAAGATACTGAGGGAGAGGTAGGCAGGTGGACACTGGGAACTCACAGAGGCAAAAAAGTTGGACACTGGATGTAAAGTCACCTGCGTGTATATATTTCTGTTCCAGAAATCCACGCGAGGAACCTGAGTCACAAAATATGACGTGGGACTACGCAGCCGGCTGCCGAGCAAATACCAGTCACTGCTCATTTAACGTGAAAATTTTTTATGGACGCTAGGAAGGACCTGGGGGGGGCCCCCAGTCTGAGCATTTTCATCAAGAACAGGAGCTAATCTTAGATTAGGAACGTGGAATGTGTGGACCCTTGCACAGTGGCGTCACTAGGGGGGTGCGGGCCGCACCGGGTGACACCACTCGCACCATGAGAAATGGAGTGACACCAAAGCAGAAGAAGCGGCATTTTTCGGGAGAGGGGGTGACGCCACTGCCCCTACAGACAAAACAGGGGAATTAGTTAGTACTGTATTCTAAAGCATAGGAGGATTAGTGTAGCTGTTTTGCAAGAAACAAGGTGGAAATGGGCTATATCAAGGGCCCTTGGTGAGGGGTACTAATACTGCTAGTGAAGAGGGATAAAATGGGGGTGAGTATAGTATTAAATAGTGAGCTGCAGCAAGGGGCCACCCTAGTGAAACGAATAAATAGTAGGGTGATGTTAGTTACAATAGTTTGGCAGAGAGTAGTACTCCACCTCATCAGGGCGTAAGCCCCTCAAGCTGGTCTTGATGAACCCACTAAGGTGGACATCTGGAAGGACTTTGAGGTTCATCGGGGATGGGATATGGAACAGTCAGCAAAGAAGGGCAGGCAGCAAGAGCACATTGATGGAAAGGCGAGCAGGTTATTAGGTGATGGAAATTGCCCACCAATTGGTAGGTAGGTATCGGGTGGTGGCGTACTCGAGGAACTGAGTCAGTGGTTCCAGGTTCGATAGGCCTACTGGATCGAGATGAGTTGGCTTCTTTCGGGCGACAGAGATAAAGGCCCCGAGTGCGCCTTCCTTCGGATTAGAAGTAAAACCGAGGTCCCGTGTGGTGTACGATGGCATTTGAACCCTCTCTACCATGCAACGGGTAGATGAGGCAAAATTTTCAGGTGTAGGAGCTCGCTTCCTAGCGTTGGTGGAATGCTCTAACGAACAGTAGACCGACGATAAATAAGCATATGGGTTGCAGCTTTGGTCGGCAACCGGCTGTGGAAAAACGCTGTCCATTAGATCGCCCTTGTGTCCATTCAGAGGTACCCGACCGTCATAGGCGGGAGTTGCAATTGTTTTTATACCTGTACACTGCTTTTCTTCTCATCAATGTAAGGCGTACTTATAGCGTCCTGCTGGAAAGAAGCCATTCGCCAGGATCGAATCTGCAACCGTAGACTCATGAACCCAGCGTGGATCCCACTGAGTCATCGAGACAGACGATACAGTATAATCCTTGTACTGAAATAAAAAGAAATTAGAGTTTCAATTCTTGGGAAATGTAGATCGACGACAATTTGCACCTGTAAGAGAACCTTTCTGACGTCACCATCTAACCTTTAAAACTAACTTACAATTTTTAATAAGTCAAACAACTTTCAGAGTAGCAGTCACATTTAACAGTTTAAGATTTGACCTTTCATTTCAGACGCAGACATTTCTACATCGTTATTCTTATTATTATTAGCAAGGAAATTATGAAATTTTGATACTTGGAGGATATTCGAGGTCATTTTTAAAGTGTCCCTCGCCCCTTCCCTACTATCTAACTCCTTATTGTAATTAAAACTCAACCTTAGAAAAAGATCGTGTTAAGGTTAACCGGTATGATGTATCTCTTGAAAATAACAAGGAATAAAAAAACTAACAAGGTCCTAGACATGATTGGACGTGGAAACGCCATGACACAAGACAGTATTGCATTTTCTTTTTTCTTTTTTTAAATTTCATAACGTTTCATTTTAAAATAAGCATATTTTCTGAAACAATGGAAAAAAAATCTTACAAATTATTTCACTATCCCCCTCTAGATTCCACAAAAATAATACGACACACCTTAATTCCGACTTTGTCCCTGAAAAACAGGGCTGCCCAATAAAACAATCAGAGCACCTAATCGCTTGTAATTCCTTTCCTTGTGTCCTTTATCTGCAAAATAAAAACAATTTAAAGGTCCCTACTGTATTTTCAAAAGAACAAAATACAGAGTACAAATGGTCAGTTCAGTTAGTTTTTCTAACCCAAAATTGTCAGATAAGAAAAAAAAATTAGCAAAAACATAATGTGAAGAAGAAAAGGGTTAAAGGGTAATAATGTCCATAATCCGGGTAAGATACAGCATAAAAAATCAACAACCTTGTCACCATTTTTTTTTTTGATTTCCCGATTGATGACGTGTCATAAATTGGTTTCAAGGAAAGGCGGCGAAGACCAAGGCAACAGCAGCAGCAACAACAACATGCAGGACACCTTTTTAGCACTGAGTATCAACATAACAACTGCAAAATATTATTAGAAAAAAGTCAAAGGGGAGAGGAGGAGGAGGAGGAGCAAGGGTTCAGCCATGTAGGTGAGAGATGTGGGAGTTGTAAAAAAAAAAAAACAAGGAGGAAGGGGAACTATGGAAGAAGCCAATAATGTGCAACAAAGATCCTACTAAAAAGTACCGTTAAAGGCCAGTGAAGAAAATCATCATTAGAGACGGATGCTGAGTTCGATCTCCCTGAAGCGATTCTCAATAGCAGCATACTGATATATCTTTGGCATTTCTAAGAAAAGATGATGATTAAGATTAGAGAAAATTTAATAACTTCAATTTAAAATGATGACAACAATAACAAACATGTTATTCATAGGCAAACAAGTGACGTCCTACACCAGTGGTCGAAACCTACATTAGGAGACCAGACCACTATCAGGGGCGAACCTATGTACAGTACTTTTAAATTAAGAGGTAAGTCCGTCCTGTCAACTAAACTATTCAGGTCGGCATCTTGAAAGTGTTTATGCGATGATGTTTTTTTTTTGTTCAAGAAGGAAGCCGGAAATAAGATATCTGTCTGTGAACAGCCTTGAAAGTGGTGGTGATGTGTCCGAGCGTGATTAAGATTGGGGGTAGGGTGACGGAAGAAAAGAGAAAGGGTATAACGATTCATAAACTCACGTGGTCGGTCCATATTTTCTGGCACCAACACTCAATACCGCTATCACATCATACTGACATCATCGTTTGCGCCAAAACACAGACTTCTGCACGAATTTTCATTCCCACACCGAAATATACTCTTGACCTACGATCGACGCCTTCATGACGTCATTTAAAACTTGCTTTTCTTACGATATTGCGATGCTGACGCCAAACAGACGCCAAGAAGCACCCACACCTGATAATACCCTACTGATATTCGCCTGCCTACCTGCCTGTCATGAAGTATACAGCTTTATCTAATGACAGCCAAATCGATCTGTCTAATTATGATGCCATTTTATCAGGGTCTGTTCCTATACTCGGGGCCACGCAGTGAAAGTCCCACCCAGTAAAAGACAAACTTGGGGTCATTCTGTTATCTGAAAGAAACTACCCACCTCTGCCAGAATCTACCGTCAACGCTACCGAGGCGGGTCCAGGTTGGTAACTGTCATTTAAGGAGGAAACGTAACATACGCCTTCAGTCTGGACACACCTCTCCTTTCACAGCCTGTGTGATCTTGAGCACGTTTGATCCTGGCATTTGAATTTTTATTTCCTTCCTGATTAGAGGGAAGAAAACCTCAAGTGCTGGTTTCTATCCGATTGGAAGTAGTAGTCCCGTGAGGTTTTGTTTCGTTGTTATTTTAGGGCCCTTCAACTACAACGGTCATTGCTGCCCCGTTCACTGCATAGTTCCAATGCAGAGACTGCACATACACGACACTGATGCAACGATTTTTGGTTACTAGCGGTACTCAGTTTTCCTAAGTGGCTACCCATGTTAGTACTAGCTAGGGTTGCGTTGCTTAACTTCAGTGACCAGACGAGAAATGGCGCGTTCAACACGATATAGCCGTTCCCACCCCGTGTGGTGTGTCCCATTTTTACTTGCAGCTAAAAGTACACTTGTCAGGTACAGTATAAAAGACTCGGCCTCCAATCGGTAGGAAAATGATATTAAAACCTGAGAGACGATTAGTCTAACCATTAGACTTGGTTAGGACAGAACCCACTCTCAACCACTACGTTCTCTAATGCTCAAGATATTGAAGCTAAATGGCCACTGGCTGGCAACAGTTTTCGGCTTGTCGATGACATCCAGATATGAACCTGAACAAAATAAGGACATTCTTATAGGATGGAAAAGGAAATAAGTATTAGGGAGAAGGTGAGAACGGCGGCAGGGCTCCTGACAAATCCATTCAAGAAAATGACCACCAAGTGGTACATGCGTCGATTACTACAGGATATCCGGGAAAAAAGTGGTTGGCAATTTCTCTTAGCTCGTGTTGGGTTACTAATATCATGAGAATGACCATTATTACAGTTGTTTAAATACTGCATCCTGAACTTTCATTAGAGTGGGACAGAGTGGAAGGGGAGAGGGGTGATACTGTAGCTCAGTAGCCTACTGCTGTAGCTATTGAGGGGTTGCCGTCGAGTAATGCGTAATGTGAGAGAAGGGTATAAGTAAGTAGTTAGTTGATACCCCTCGTACATGGTCAAAAGTTCTGGAAGTGAGAGACTGATCACCCGCTGGTTCTGCCTAGAGCCGTAGCTAAATTTCGCATTAAATCACTCATCTACCACAGAAATATGACAACCATTAGCAATTTTTGAAATACTCATTACCACATCGAAATGTATAAACGTGCTTCGGGCTTCCTTTAACTACGTGTCGAAATACCCACAACCTCAAAGGAGTTGGGGGATACAGGGAATGAGAGAAACAGTCACCTCATAAACACGCCTAGACACATACAGTTAATTTCCAGGAGGATGTCCTTCGCTCGAGCAAACTATTCATACCAGAAACAGCACTTTTTTGAAGTTCTTCTGACTGTGGGGTTGTTCGACCCATGCGCCTTCTTAGCGTTCACCAGTTATGAAATCATTTACCTTGAGGAAAACAATTCAGAAAACGTGATGAAAATTTTGACCGCTTTGTTTCGTTTGACAAGCACTTTAGTCGAACAGGACTAAGTTATTTTAGTAATTCTGTTATCTGACTAATCAGTAACACACTTAACTATTACTGTGTAAGAAATTATAATTTCGGCGCCTGTGCGGCCACGAACAAGCACCTACCTTGGACCCAAGTAGGATGTACTGTAACTATGTATCATCGTTTGTGCATTTATTACGTTTTGACTGTCGGCTTCTCAACTCTGAAGGTTATTTACCGACACGAGAGGGAAGGGGACTGTCAATTCTTAAACATGGGAATTATGAAAATCTGCATTTCTTTTTTAATTTTTCTCCGTGTAGGTGGTGGCATCATCGTATTACAACAGCACATGTGGCTACAGAGTAACTTCTCATCCAACATTGATTCAAACTGCCCACCTCGGTCAGTACCGTCGAACTTGTACAGTGAGACTTTGGACCAACCACGGTACCAATTGTGCGACCTAGCAGCCTGGCCCTTACGATCCCAACCCCCCACCACTAATCCACTCACAGAGAGTGGGATTATCCAAAGGTTAATGAAACCACGGGTCACGTTTGAGATTCACTGAAGCAATCTACGGTCTCATGTAAAATTGTAATTCGACGAACAAAGATTCAATTACCACTGCCATAGAATGTCAGTTCCATCGATGAGCAGTTTTATGTCGTGAATTTACTCTTAAAATCTTATGCGACATTTCGATACTGCTACGTTAAAAACTGAGGGAAGGGGCACTAAATCCTCACCTACCATTTTTATATTATATATCATCCAAAAAACTACACCAAATTCCATCTTAATTAGTAACTTTCCCTAGTCGAAGAACACAATGATTATCTGACAGATGGCGCCTAAGGAAAAGCACAACTAGTTCTATTTTGAAAATCACATTCACTTGCGAAAGAGAACGATTTAAGGCGCTTTAACAAATGGACGAAGTTCAGTCTTCATTCTTGGCGCTATCGGCATCAGCTCTTAACGCTACATCGTGTGAAAGCATCACACCTTGCATCACTTCTTGCCTGTGGCAGGGTGGGGTATGCGAGTCCTATCTCCCAATTTTATTCTATTTTCAAAAAGGTGTCCATTCAGGACATGGTAGTGTGTGGGGTGGACGGACACCTAGTGGGAGATAGACGGGAGTGGAGGGCTAGAACCCGTAGACCCGACCCTGCCACAGAAGGGATAGGGGTATGATTAATTCAGGCAGTTCCTCCTCCTCATCCCCTCATCATCATACCCCTATCCTGCCTGCGGCAGGGTTGGGTCTGCGGGTTCTATCCCCTCACTCCCGCCTATCGCCTACCAGGTGCCCGTCCACCCCACATACTACCATGTCCTTACATAAAACGTGCTCGCACGTCTGCTTTGGTCTTCCCCTGCCCTGGGTGCCTCCAATAACCTGCATCCCCGTAATGGACCTAAAGAGGTCCTGTTGCCGTCGTCACATGTCCATACCACCTCAATATATTCTCTGTCATCTTTTTGCGATCTTCTGTCTCACCATTTTTTTTGCCAGGCTACCTCTAATTCTGTCCGCTCACTGCCCAACACCCTGATCCATATAGTATATTGGACCTAACCACTGCCCTGCAAAATTTCCCTTTCAGCTTTATTGGGATGGGACCCTCCGAGCACACAGGAAATCCCATATCCCTAAGTTTTTTTCTCTTGTTTTCCATAATGACCCCCCCCGCACTCCTAAACTACCCCTTATATAAAAATTCTATCTGTCCTTGATATCCCACACATGTACCTGCATTCTTTTCTCATGGGTCATACCCATACAGCAAAGCTGGTCTACAACAATCCTGGGGACCCACCACTCACAAAGAATCCCATTTGTCCTGTCTGGTTCGTTGGTGTTTTAGGGCCCTTCGACTACAAAGGTCATTAGAGCCCCGTCCAGTGGCGTCGCTAGGGTTGGCGTCACCCGATGAGGTGACAACATGGTGTCCCCCGCCCGTCCCGAAAAAAGCCGCTTTTGCTTTGGTGTCACCCCATTTCTCATAGTGCGAGTGGTGTCACCCGGTGCGGCCCACAACCCCCTAGTGACGCCACAGGCCCCGTCCACTCAATAGTTCTAACGCAGACGCTACACAGACACTATATTACGACGATTTTCTTTTTTGGTATTAGCAGTACCCAGTGTTTCCAAGCGGCCATCCATGTCAGTACTAGCTGGGGTTTCGTTGCTTAACTTCAGTCATCAGACGAGAACTGGCGTGTCCAACGCAATACAGCCGCTACCCCATTAGTCCTGATTCCACCTCATCCATCCCAGATTGAGCCTAGGCATTCAAGGTCTTTTAGTCCCCATCCTGCTCTCCTCCTCCCGAGGCACCGAGCACCAGTTTTCCTAAGTATAATCCAACATGTAATTCTCCATGAGGGCCCTAACCCTGGCTATGGACCAGAATTAGCCTAACAGAACCTTCCTTTTCCCCTAACACCTTTCGTGGGACTCTTACCAGAAGTCGAAGAAAATGGCATGGGGATTGGTTTTTCTTTTTTTGCTGCTCTGTTTATTGAATGAAATGACCACCCGATGATCACTGGTCACTCGTGAACTCATACGGGAGCACACATTGTCAAACGGAACGCGGATATAATCTGAGAAGAAAAAAACGGCAAGGGGACACAAACCTACCCCCATTTTTAGCGCTCAATGACGATGATGTCACTGGAATATAAAACCATCATGAAATCGTAAAACAGTCGTGATCGAGCAAGCAGGCCCATAAAACTGCCACCCTTGACCTCATTGACCATTTACTGCAATGTCGTGTGTTTCTCACTTCGTGTAACAAGAATCACGACATCAATTGCTGCTACTCCTTGAACTCGGCCTCAGGCTCCCTTCGCTAGTGCCCCTAACCTAATGTTACCAATATAATAGATCATTTCTTAGAAAATTCAAAGGAGGCCTCCACAGAGGAACACCCACAGCAGGACTCCAAAACCAGTTTTTGCACCTTTCGTACCTTTCCTTCACGCCTTCTTAATAAGGGGCTCAAAAGGATGGGGAGCGGCTATATTGCGTTGGACACACCAGTTCTCGTCTGATCACTGAACTTGAGCAACGCAGCCCCAGATAGTACTAGCAGGGGTGACCGCTTGGGAACACTCAGTACTGCTAATACCCAAAATCGTCCTAACAGTGTAGTGTCTGTGCAGACTCTGGATTACAACTACGCAGTGGACGGGTTTGTTGTTTGTTTGTTGGTGTTTTAGGGCCCTTCACCTGCAAGGTCATTAGAGCCCCGTCCACAGCATAGTTCTTATGCAGAGACTGCACAGACACTACACTAATGCGACGATTTTTGGGTATTAGCAGTACCCAGTTTTCCCAAGCGGCCACCCATGTCAGTACTAGCTGGGGTTGTGCTCTTTAACTTCAGTGATCAGACGAGAACTGGTGTGTCCAACGCAATTCGCCGCTTCCCCGCAGTGGACGGGGCTCTAATGACAATTGTAGTTGAAGGGCCCTAAGTGCGGCCAAGTGCTGTTGGACACACAGTTCTTGTGAGATCACCGAAGTTAAGCAACGCAAACCCACGTTAGTACCATGGGTGGTTTGTAGAGAACGTTGGGTGCTGCAAATTTCCCCTCTCCTACATCCCCTACACCTACTTCCTCCTCTCCCGCGAGCAGCCTCCTAAGGGTTCGGCCTGTTATGGCTGCTTGGCTTACTCCCCAACCCGTTAGTGTAACAGAATTATTATTAAATTAAAACACCACCAACAACAAAAAAAGCCAAAAAGGATGGACCGGGGTACTAACCGGGAACATCGTTTCTGTAGCAACCAAGATGATAGTCCTAAGGCGCCATCCATCAAATATCAACTGGAAACTTAAGTAATAAAGCGTCCCAATCTTAACAGCTTTTGACCACTCACCCCTTGCTCAAACATAGCCCACTTCGCTAGCTTAATGGTAGCGTGCTCGATTTCCGCTCTAAATAGTGGTAGCATAACGGGGGTGGAAGCGAACCCCTCAACTAGGATTCTAGGTCGGTAGCTGAATGGCAGCGTGCTTGATGTCGAGTCCGTGAATGCAGGTTCGATCATAGCCAAGGTGGGAGACATCCTTACCGGAGAGAGGGAAGGCAGCCCCAACTTCGTATACCGTCCTCGATGGAGGGAAGTAAAACTGGTGTCCTACGTTGTGGTTACGATGCCACCACTGCAGGTTCTCCAGGTGTCGGTGTTCGCCTCCCGGCGTCGTCGGTAAGTTACCTTCAAAATAACCAAATAAATAATCGTTCAGATATGCTTCATGTATTCGGGAGGATCAGATATGCTCGAGGTAGTTAGCTCGATTACTGCGTCAGTGGTTTTAGGTTCGCTACTGGATCGAGGTGGGTTGGCTTCTTTCGGGCGAGGGAGAGGCCCGAGTGCTCCTTTTGTCGGATGAGAAGTAAAATCGCGGTCCCGTGTAGCGTACAATGTCATTTGCACGTAAAAAAAACCTCTCTACTAACCCTTTTCCCGTCTATTGCAGGGTCAAGTACCCATCTAGCCTCTCTGACGGGTCACAAGAGTGAGCTATTGGACTACACAAGGGCGGATCCAGAGACTGGCTCGGGGGGGGGGGGGGGTTATGATTCTGGAGCAAAATGCAAGTTTCCCCCGGCCGAATTCCCAAAGGAGGCGCGCCGTCGGCGGCGCCCGGGGGGGGGGGGGTAATCACCCCCCCCCGTGGATCCGCCACTGGGACTACACCTGAGAATTTTGCCTCATCTACTCGTTGCATAGTAGAGAGGGTTCTTTTCCGTGCAAATGCCATCGTACACCACACGGGACCTCGGTTTTACTTCTCATCCGAGAGAACGGCGCACTCGGGGCCTCTTTCTCTCTCTCTTTCACCCATTTCCCTCCCAACCCATTTCAGTCCAGAGTCGAACCTAGACCGGCCAGGCCGAACCTCGAACCTGACGTCGGTTGTTGTTTGTTGGTGTTTAAGGTCCCATCAACTACAAGGTCATTGGAGACCCGTCTGATGCATAGTTCTAATCCATACACTGCACAGACACTACACTAATGCGACGATTATTGGGTATTAGTAGTACCCAGCTTTCCCGAGCGTCCACCCATGTCAGTACTAACTGGGTTTGCGTTGCTTAACTTCAGTGATCAGACGAGAACTGGTGTGTCCAACGCAACTCGCCGCTCCTGACGTCGGTGGAGTGCCACAAAGAACACCAGACCGACGCTAAATAAGTATAGGGCTTGCAACTCTGGTCTGCAGCCGGCTCAGGAAAAAAACGGTCCAACAGATCGCTCTTGTGTTCATTCCGAGGGACAAGATGGGTATCCGACCCTGCCATAGGCGGGAGGCCGTACATTTAGGACGTCATGACTACGTCAGCATTCACGCCAACGAGATGCTCCTCCCCGACAGTCTATTTAATTGAGCCTCCGCTTAGAGGCGCCGCAATAGTTGGAATTACATCCGAACATCACCGCCCCAAATGGGAATTAGGTTTCAGCTTTTGTCATTCAATCAATAATTGGGTCTCTTCTTCATTTCAACAAAGAGAGAGAGAGAGAGAGAGAGAGGGAGAGGGGGAAGAGATGAAGCCCCTTAAATTTCATTTTCTTTTCCACCAGTGCTTGAGCATCCTCTCATCACTTTCTCCATTATCCGCATGATTCGAGTGTAGTTCTCTGGAATGTGGTGCGAAATTAAGATGTTAATGAAGTCGAACCTAATGGCAGGTTCCGTTACTCCTTAGTTGGCGGGACGAGTGGGAAGGAGGGGGGAGGAGAGAGAGATACCAAATGTGAAGAGCGGAAGAAAAGGAGGCTGGAGTTGTTTGTTGGTGGGGGGGGGCGGCGGTGTCGGAGCTAGAACTCTTAAATGGTTATCAAATTACTGAGGACTGTTGGTTGCCAAACCGCAGGAGACACGATGAAGGACGACATATGACTCCACAGAATTTTATTCGGGACCCCAGTTTCGCGTCTCTATTTCGGAGGAGACGAGAGATTGCAAGGCGAGAACAGTAAAAGGGCCCGGAAGAAGGGGGCTGTGGGTTGACACAACTCACTAACGGTATTTCAGAAAATAGTGCTGACATTTCGCCGTTTCCAGCTGCTAATGAAGCAATCGACGGAATTCTCAAGAGTGGAGCAGATAGAGGTGTGTGATGCAGTGTACATTTCTTGTGACGGGACGTTTCGGCGACGGTGTACAAATATTAGGATGTAAGATGGGGTGCAGGGGAGAGAACAGAGATTCCGTCGAAGGCGACGACGGCAACAAAAACTCTACAATGTTACGAATCAAACCGTCTTTAGATGATGATCAATCATCCGGGTGTCATATCGTTTGGGACAGAAAAAAAAGGACCAAAATAAAAGAAAGAACGTATGAGATGACTTCCTCCAAAAAAAGCTGCTTATACATGTCCCAGAAAGGGACAACAGTTTAAGAGGATACTTTAGATCCAGGAGACTACAACAGGAAGGCCCCAACCTTGATTGAAATAAAAACTGACGACAGGGAAATTCTAGCCAAGGGTCCAACCTCATGAAGTCACATGTGGATCATTAAACTGGGGGTGAAGAATGGAGAACAGGGTCAAAAAACTTCACCAGTATCAGAAGATATCTTCATTAAATGGCGTACTTATTTGCGTGACTTCCTGGAGGAAAGAGGATGTAGGAGGAAGTAGACGGGGGGGGGGCTTCACGAAATGCTTTAACATTTCCATCGACTAAATTAGATCCGTTGATGACAAGGACAATTACCTGTGTGGGAAATGAACCAACTGTTTGATCATTCATCGTCAGTCTCTGCTGCCGAAGGTGGTTACCAACGCTAGGGGGCGAACTTCTGTGTTTAGGAATTCTCCTGATCTGCACAAACATTTATTTATTCATTGTTAGACTTATGCATGGGCACACCTCGGTGACGCAGTGGTTAGCATGCTCGCTAACAGCGTCAGTGGTTCTAGGATCGATACTGGACCGAAGTGGGTTGACTTCTTTCGGGTGAGAGAAAATGCCTCGAGTGCGCCTTCTTTCCGATGAGAAGTAAAACCGAGGTCCCGTGTAATGTACGATGGGATTTGCACGTCAGGGAACCCTCTCTACTATGCAACGGGTAGATGAGGCAAAAATTTCCAGGTGTTGGAGCTCGCCCCTTGGCGTCGAGGTGAATGCCCCAACGAACAGTAAACCGACGATAAATAAGCATAGGGGCTGCAGCTTTGGTCGGCAACCGGCTGTGGAAGACCTCTCCAATATTTCCCTTGTGTCCGAGAGAGAAAGAGAGAGGGCGGAGAGAGAACAGAGAGCGAGAGGGAGGGAAGCGCGAGGGAGAGAGGAGAGAAAGGGAGGAGAAGAAAAACGGAAGAGGAGGGAAAGAAGGAAGTAAAGAAGGAGAGAGAGATAGGAGAAGGAAAAGAACGTGAAAGGGAGGAAGTGTGACAGGAGAGAGAAGAATAAGAAGAGAGGAGAGTGATGAGAAAGTGAGAGGAGAGAGAGAGAGAGGAGAGTGATGAGAAAGTGAGAAGAGAGAGAGAGGAGAATGAGAGAGAGGTGAGTAGATGGCAGAAAGAGAGAGAGAGAGAGCGAGGTGATTAAAGGGCAGGAGGAGAGAGAGGTGAGTAAACAGAGGGGGGGAGAGAGAGGCGAGTAAACGGGGAGAGAGAAAGAGAGAGAGGTGAGTAGATGGCAGAGAGAGAGAGAGAGCGAGGTGATTAAACGGCAGGAGGAGAGAGAGGTGAGTAAACAGAGGGGGAGAGAGAGGCGAGTAAACGGGGAGAGAGAAAGAGAG
>JAAFCE010009126.1:2810322-2836435 GCA_013389805.1 Trigoniulus corallinus
AGATGACAGAGGGGGAGTGAGAGATGACAGAGGGGGAGTGAGAGATGAGAGTAGAGAAAAAGAGGAGAGTGAGAAGAAAAGAGTGCATCTTAGATAACGCTGCGACATGCGGATCTTTTCCACTAGGCCAAATATTTCAGGTAAACGAATGCCAACTGCCACCTGGTGTCTATAAATAACAGCATGAGCAGAAAGAGGCCAACGTAACAGAAACCTTCACATTTTTTAAAAAAAATGTTCAGGATTGCAATTGACGTGTATCAATCACCTGGTACGAATGAAAAATAACAGCAGAATTATGTATAAGACAAGTTAAGCAACACGAATGATGATTTGGGTAGTTGTCTCTCCTCGAACCTAGATACATCTCTTAATCGGTCTGAAATGAACGCCATTCAAAAGCCGCAAAGCAGGAAGGGTCAACCACAGACATCGATAGCTTCCACCCTACCGCTACTACCACATGACCACCCTCGCTGAGAGTTGAAACCGCAGTCATCTCCAATCACATTAGCTATCGAAACTAGGATTAGAGGACAACTGCTCCGACCTCGAAATTATGCTTACTTACACATCTATCTATTATTCTCCGCGTAGAAAAGGTTCCTTTCCGTGTAGTAGTAACGCCTTACACACTGCACAAGTTTTTTTCGTTGGTGTTTTAGGGCTCTTCAACTACAAGGTAATTAAAACCCGGTCCACTACATAGTTCTAGTGCAGAGACTGCACAGACACTACACTAATGCGACGATTATTGGGTATTTAGCAGTACCCAGTATTCCCAGACGGGAATACTGTTGGTAACTTCAGCGGTTGGAGAAGAACTGGTGTGTCCAACGCAATAACCTGTCCCCCACAGCACGAGAACACAGTTTCCCATCTGGCTTCAAAGCCCATCTCGGGCTGGACCGAACCGGCGATTATGATCTTTTCCCCAAAATACCAAAGAAACAAAAAAAAAAACTTATAATCAAGGCGAGTGTTAGTTGTGAAAGGACACCCAGGTGACATCGCCCATACACACGCACACAATATGACGAAAAGTGCACTTCAGGTCGTGTCCCCCATATCAAGCTATAATTCGACCTCGGCCAGAAGGGAACCGGGAGCGGCGTATAGCGTTGGACACACCAGTTCTCGTCTGATCACTGAAGTTAAGCAACGCAACTCCAGCTAGTACTGACATGGGTGGCCGCTTGGGAAAACTGGGTACCGCTAAGACCCAAAAATCGTCTCATTAGTGTAGTGACTGTGCAGTCTCTGTATTGAAACTACGCAGCGGACGGGGCTCTAATGACCTTGTAGTTGAAGGGCCTTAAAACACCGACGAACGAACGAGCAGAAGGGAACCCTTGTACTGCACGCTCTCTCATTTAAACTACCAAAATCGACCTGCACAGTAGTTACGGTACTTGTAGTTAAACCTTGCCTACCTCGATTGGATCCTGAAGTACAAATTGGACTCCAGGTGGCTTGTCATCAATAGTTTCCAAAGTCCCATTGATTGGTGGTAAAAAAAAAAAGTGACGCTACTGACGTTGCCATGACAACTTTAAGATGACGACTCCATGTGTGAATGTTTCCATTGAAACGTCCCAATGCTGAAAAACAAAAGAAAATTGAGTGTTGAAATTTGGATGCCATTGCTCTACAAACTCAATTCTCCGTCCCCGTTTCTGTCCATCCTCTTTTTTTTTCATATTTATATCTCAGCTTAAAGGACTTCTGTCCCCCTCCCCGTTACAGAGTCGACATCCTTTCTTCCCATCTCCTCAATGACTCTTTCTTGCCCAGTACTACTGCATTTCATTCTTACTTTAGGTGATCCAAGTCCTCTTATAGAAAGGCGTTTAAAAAACAACAGATGGACCTTTTCGCACGGCAAGTGCATAATGGCGTATATTTACTTGTAGAAATCGTTCTGGGCGATGATTTTCTTAAATCACATTCAAACTGTACAAAGATTATCTCTGCACAATCCTGCAAGGAAAAAAAAAACAACAACAATAACAAAGCTCAGGAGTTGACAGGTTTTATATACAAAACTCAACAGGGGAAAAAGGTTAGACGAAAAGAATTCCATGCTGTCGATGAACCATCTCACATATAAACCACACACACAATCATATCTCTGCTTATTTAGCTCTCCTCAAATCTCCAAAGTCTAACCCCCCCTCTCTCTATCTCCTCTTTCCTCTTGTAAACCTCTCCTCACGAGCATCCCAAACAAGCAAATCATTTAACCACAAATGGAGAATTAAGTTGATTTATAGCCACAAGAGGGCGATGCAGTTTTTATAATACGTAAAATTAATAATAAAAAAAGCATTTATCGTTTCCGTACTAGATGGGTCGTTCATTAAATCTCTACCAAGGACATACCGTATTTATCCTTCCATAAAGAACAAAGCAACTCCTAACCTTTTTTTTCCAGCCTATGGCAGGATTGGATACCCATCTTGTCCCTCTCAATGGACACATGGGTGATACAGTACTGTATATTGGACGAGTATACAGTCCACCTCGATCCAGTATCAAACCTGGAACCGTGCGTGTGCCTTTTTAGATTCTATCGAGGGAACACTGAGAGGGATAAATAGGTCGAGGGAGAGGAGAAAGGAAGTGGGAGACAGAGAGAGGAAAGCGGCTTATTGCGTTGGGCACACCAGTACTCGTCTGATCACTGAAGTTAAGCAGTAGCATGGGTGGCCGCTTGGGAAAACTGTGCACTGCTAAGTTTTCGTGAGATCGCTGAAGTTAAGCAGCGCAAGCCCACGTTAGTACTAACATGGGTGCTTGGTAAAGAACGTTGTGTGCTGCAAATTTCCCCTCTCCTACGTCCTCTACCCCTACCTCCTCATCTCCCGCGAGCAGCCTCCTAAGGGTTCGTCCTGTTGTGGCTGCTTGGCTTACTCCCCAGTCCATGAAATTAATCCAGTAATACCCAAAAATTGTCGCATCAGCCTAGTGTCTGTGCAGTCTCTGCATTAGAACTACGCAGTGGACGGGGCTCTATTGACCTTTGTAGTTGAAGACCCCTTAAACACCAACAAAACAAAAACAGAGGGTGATAGAGGGAGTGGGTCAGAGAGAGAGAAGGGGCGGAGAAAGGAATCCCTAATTTTTATTAATTTTCATCCTAATTAGAAGCAGGGCCAGCTCTGGTGTCGATTTCTTGGACTTCAAACTGTAACTTCTAGCTCAGAGGATCCCATTCAAATTTCTAAGATTTTTCGATATGTAAAAAACTTGTTTGCAAATATTTTGGGGCCTCACTGATTTTTTTTCCTGAAGCCTCGCAAAACCTCCATCCAGTGCTGATTGGAGGACAAACGTTGTAGTTCCGTTCACTTCAACTCAGCATTATTGCTGGCTATAAGTCCGGAAGTACGATCTACCATCAACTTTGTAATGACCAGCATGTTCTGGACAGAGAATGAATTTTCCAGCCGACTTCCATGTCCAGTAAAGCTTCAGAGGAGAGAACAAAACAGCCAAGGCGGAAATTAGCAAAATCTAAATGTCATCTGTAGCACCGTAGACAGCTGTCCCTTATCCTAAAAAAGCCCGACCTATTTCTAGAACTTCCAGATTAGTTTAAAAAATCCGTCACATTTCACTTCAATAAAGAGGAGATAACGATGTATGGGACAGCCCCTAAAAAATTCAGTCCCTTCGAAGAATATTACTTCAAACCCTAATCCTCAGGCCTTATTAAACAGCACAGGCTTACGGGGAGAGGGGATATCAGCAATCTTACAAGGCCAGCATTAGGGTATTACTAAGGCACGTATCCACCTCCCGAAAAAACAGTGAGCTGGGGCAATATCCATAAAATCATAACAGTTACCGAACTCTGCCCCAACTCAAACGGTACCAAACTTTGCCCCAACGCACTGTTTTTATCCAGGTGGATACTAGCCTTAGTAATACCCAGCATCAATTAATCCAAAAGTTAGAGAACCTGTTGAGGAGGTGGGCGTAGCACGTCAAACATAGTCTGAAGTGTTCGCAATCCAAAGTGTCACCAAAACCCACAGTCAACAGTTTAACCACAATCGCTTTGGGTTCAAGACTTAAAAGAGTCAATCGATACCTCAAAATATGAACGCCTTTCGAAAATTTTGGAAATACCGCATTTACAGTCCCCCCAGGGCCGGCTCGTGAGTTTCAGGCGCCCTAGGCAAGTGGGTCCATCGCCACCGCCCCCATTGAATCTAATACAGTTCTAAATTGTCCACGCGTCCCTCACGTGCTTGGCATTTGTCCCAATACCAACATTTAGAAACGACCCAACCAATCAGAGAAATTTGGGAACCCCAGGACAATGAACATTTTAAATGACTGATAGACTGCATGCCAAGGAAGTACCTCTGAAATCAGCCGCCCCTAAGAAATTTGCCGCCCTAGGCAGCCGCCTAGGTTTGCCTGCCCCACGAGCCGCCTCTGAGTCCCCCCCCCACCTTTGATGATCAGGACACGGTATATCAGTAATATCAAAGACTGCCAGGGTAACTGAGTGACTACATGATGGAGCAAATTACTGAACAAGATAAAGGATAGTGGGTGTTGAGAGGGTAGGAAGGAGCAGATGAACAGCATAAGGCAGTGAGCCAGGTAGTCAAAATGAAGAGTGAAAAAGGAGGAGGAAGAGTGAGCTAGTGGGTTGGGGGAAAGGCCAGGGGTCTATAAGACAGGAGGACGGTTCCATAAAAACCACAGAAACAAGGGAGAGACAGACAACGGACTAGAGATGAACTCGACCAACCAACAGCAGCGGGCGAACGACTGACGACGAGTCAAGCGCTCAACGTCATCGAAGCACACAGCCAGTCAACGAGAGCTGCAACTACCATCCTCCACCGAGTCTCAAACGCTCAACGCAACACAGACACCTCCACCCCCACCCCAGACACATACACACACGCACACAGAGCATCTGTAACGACTCCACCCTGGACACGTAGCTACAGGTCAAAGTTCAACAGCAACGACTGTCCGTGCCCAACAAACTGTGTGTCATCGACATAAAACAACCTGTCTACGCCACCACCACAACCACATTACGACCTGCCGGCTGTACAACTCAACCAACGTCCAGCAGCTAGTGAAAGAAAGCAAAAAAAAAGTGCTGGTCAGTATTGATCATCTAAACAGTCCACAATGACCTAACGTCAGTCTCGTGACAGGACACATCTTCGACATACTGACAAAACCACGATTATTAAAACAAACAAAAAAAAAACAACAGCAATTTCAAAGAACATACAGAAACGGATGCTGGACAGTAGTCATCTCTCAACGTTGCCATGCGCTACTGACCAGTGGACAAACCGGGACCGCATCACTGCAAAAAAAAACCAGCCAAATGACCACCACTATTACTATTACTACTCTCTGGGAGTACGAACACCACATTTCAACTAAAGAATTCCATCATTATATACAGGAAATATAACATGCTACAGATCGAGGAATATCTAACCGGAACTAGAAACCATTGCTGGAACCTATCCAAAAATCCCAAGACGGACATTGGGCAGAAGAAGCTCATCTCCATTACAGTTATCTACAACGAGGAGAAAGATAAAAAAAAACCGCATGCACAATAAACGTAAAAATTACCTCGAGATATAAGGAGTGAAGAATGTGCAACTGTTATTAACAGTTTCTTAAACTCGCCACATGGTAGTAGTGGAGGAGGAGGACTTTCTTAACGCTGACCATCGTCACTAAGACACCCTCTTGCTCATCTTCTCCGTCAATTTTACGAGTACATAAGTGACGACTCCAACGCTGAAAAAAAGAAAAGATCATCACTGAATCGATAATAATAATAATAATGAAAACAAGAGTAACGAAAATGACAGCAGCGGTGGCAGTTCTAGTAAGTGATTGAGTGCGGTTTGCGTGTTCGTGTACATCTCTCTGTGTTGTGTGCGTGTGCCTGGATACCACTTGACACCAGAGTGGCAACAGTTAAGAAATTGCACATAACAAGAAGAAAGTGAGCCTTAAGATTATTATTTCATCCCAGTTTTCTTACGACATCATCGGGAAAAATCAAACTTCATCAGATTTCTTAACTAATCAAAATCACACACCACCTCAGACACCACACGCACCTTTATCAAAAAAAAAAAAAAAACGTTTCGCTGCACCAAGAGTAGAGTTCAAGACCAAGACACACCAGGTAGGAAGATCTTCCTGGCCCTTCTCCAATATTCATATTTCATAAACGTAATCATTTATTCTTGCATACCTTGCACAGTGGTGGATCCACAAGCTCCAAAGGTCCAAGGGGGAGGAGGGGAGTGGGAAAGAATGAGGGGCTTGAAGCTCAGAACGGGTAGGGGGTTTCAGTTGTACCGCAGCTGTTCATCTCCCACATACAACAAGACAATTATCGTCATAAGGAAACAGATGGAAGAGGATGGGGAGAGGTAATTGATTGAGCCCCTCCGTGCTCAGATCCGCCACTGCGCACTGCCTACAAGATTCTCAAGTGATTGTTAAAACGGAAAGGGAGGTGTGAGAAGTGGTGACAGTAGCTAGACTGACCAAAGTTGAAGGATTTAAAGGATGATAGTCTGCCCTTAGAAAATCGTTCCTTTTCTGTACCTGTCATTTCACGTCTAGACCCCAGAAATGACGTAAGTAACCGTAACCCCCCCTCTCTTTTGTTATTTGTTGGTGTTTTAGGGCCCTTCAACTGCAAGGTCATTAGAGCCCAGTCCACTGTGTAGTTCTGATGCAGAAACTGCACAGACACTACACTAATGCAACGATTTTTGGATACTAGCGGTACCCAGTTTTCCCAAGCGGCCACCCATGTCAGTACTAGCTGAGGGTTGCGCTGCTTAACTTCAGTGATCAGACGAGAACTGGTGTGTCCAACGCAATTTGCCGCTCCCGTTTACCCCCTCCCCCCACTCTCATAGATACCTATCCTAAGTCTGAATTTAGCAAGCCCATTAAATGTCAAGTCTCAATCTTCATTAACAATTCTTAATATGGGCATTACTATTTGCCGTTAACCAGTTTTCATCGTCCCATAGCAGGATAAGGATAATATCCCATGTCCCAGACAGGAAGAGTGAGGAAGGCTATCTTTAGAAAGGACTCATGAGTGAAAAGTAATGGTTTTCAACCTGGATTGGCTGTCAGCCTGTTATGATCATGCAAGGACGGGAAATATAGAGAAGCCCAAGTCTCTACATCTCCCCACAACAACTACTAACCCTTTTCCTTCCTATGGCAGGGCCGGATACTCATTTCAGTCCCACCGGGACTAATGGGTGATCTGTTAGACGGTATTTTTACGCAACCGGCTGCGAACCTAATGCTGCAACCCCTATGCTTATTTATCGTCGACCTATTTTCTTCATTGGGGTGCTTTTCCTCCAGCGACGCCAGAGGAGCGAGATCATCCACCTGGAAATTTTGCCGATCTACACGTTCCATGTCCAAAAAGGCGATTTTCCGGGTAGTGGTGACATCGTACACACCACGATCCATTATCGAACCTGGAGTCAATGACGCAGTGTGGGGAGTGACATACCGGAAAAATTGCTGATGTGACCCATAGAATCAATGGGGGATGGTTGAAGTGGAGACAGGCAAGTGAAGTCCTGTGTGACAGGAGGGTCCCAATCATGTGGAAAGGGAAGTTTTACAGAGCAATGGTTAGGCCAGCTATGCTAGGGGCAGTGAGGAAGAGCCACGTCAATATTGAACGCAAGTAGCCGAGATGCGAATGCTGCGCTACACGAGTAGGGTGTCGAGAGCTGATAGAATTAGGAATGAGTATATTAAAGGCAGCCTGGGGGTAAGGGGCATCGCAGAAAAATGAGGAAAAGTAAGTTGAGGTGGTATGGCCACGTAATGAGAAGAGGGGAGGAGGAGTTCGTTAGGTCCATTTCAGGAATGTAATTGGTAGGAAGCACCCGAGGCAGCGAGAGACCAAGACAGACGTGGGAGCAAGTTCTCCATAAGGATATGATCGTGTGGGGTGGACAGGGTACCTGGTAGGAGATAGGCGGGAGTGGAGGACTAGAATCCGCAGACCCATCCCTGTCATAGGCGGGATAAGAGTATTATGATGATGATTGGGGGTGGTCAATGTCCCGGATTGGGCCACGGCAAAAATGGTCCCCCTAGACATAAAGGTAAACGTCATCCAAGCAGGGCCGGCGCGTTCGCCGAACCCGGCCCGGCGTTTACTAAGGCCCGCGCGCGAGCCTCTATATTACAAAATGTAAAATGCTTTTTCTTACAAAATGTCCCGCAAAATATTTTTCAACCCAGCCCCGTTAGGCCAGTCTTATGTGTTCTGTGGTTGTCAAAGAGTTTTGTCTGCTAGACGCCTTGTTTCAAGTGTGCGGCTACGCATTGGCTTTCATTGCCCAAGCTGAGCACAGACTGTCGTGAGACAGTTTTGACTTAGTGTGCGCCTGGCCTTAAAGCTCGCACCGGCTCTGCACCCAAGTGAGGAAAGGGAGGAGGACTAAGAATAGGAACATTTTAAAATCAAGTGATTGAAAGACAAAATTAAGGTCTTAATTCTGCAGTCTAGTAACTTCATTTTATGTCGACAAGGAACACCTACACTTTACGCAACTAGCAACAGCAAAGAAACATTTTTAAATGACAGTAATGAGGCTCAAATAACCACCGGAAGCTCATTAAGGCATTGCTACTTCTACATCCACATGCGGTTCAATGCAGTCTCAACAGTGAACTTAAAGTAGATGCCACCACTTTACAAAGGGAAGACAAAAACTGATTTCGATCTTCAAACGTCCCATACTTACATAGAAACTAGAACTATGCCATTTATTTATTTTCTCGCCATCGTCTTTCGTTGCTGACATTTTCACTCTCATTTCTTCATTAACGCCTAATCTAAGAATAACACATTGGACATCAACTCATAATCATCCAGGCCATCATAAGTTTCTAGAGCTGAAAAGAAAAAAGGAGATCCATCAAATATTGACTTTCGTATCGTCGTCATCGTCAACCTCTTCAATCCAACTCTTTTTCTAACAAACTCTACAAAATTCGACGTGTTGAGGATAATGAAAAAGGAGGGGAGGGAAGGGGTAGTGGAAGTTATAAGGAGAGGCAATAGGGTTGTGAGAGAAATAATCAAACTGCGTCTCGATATTTTATGACTATGCAACAACGCACATATTTCAGAGGGCCCCAACGACAAAATTAAGGATAAACCATTGCTTAACGAAAAGATTACTAATAACGATTATGACAACCACAGCGTCTCGTATTTCAATTTCAAGAGAAAGAGAGAGAGAGCTTCGTCCAAATTTTAACGGGTAACAAAAATGTCATCACTAGACCTTGTCTACATCGTCTGTCTAGCTGGCTTCAGTGGTTAGCTTAACTTGATTTCGTGAATGCATAGTTGCGGGATCAATCGTGGCCCAGAAAGATGGCTTCCTATACCGGTTTTGTTGGTATCCTTCAACTACAGTGGTCATTAGAGCCCTGTCCACTACGTAGTTCTAATGCACAGTCTGCACAGACACTACGCTGTTACCACGATTTTGGGCTATTAACAGTACCCAGTGTTCCCAAGTGGTCACCCATGCCAGTACTAGCTGGGGCTGCGTTGCTTAACTTCAGTGATCAGACGAAAACTGGCATGTCCAACGCAATACAGTCGCTCTATCCTATACCGGGAGAGAATGAAAAGAAGCTCCAGTGAGCCTTCCGTCGGGTGGGGAGAGCGGCTGTATTGCATTGGACACACCAGCTATAGTCTGATCACTGAGGTTAAGCAACGCAACCCCAATTAGTACTAATATGGGTGGCAGTTCTAATTCAGACTGCATTAAAACTATTCAGTGGATGACGCTCTAATGACCGTTGTAGTTGAAGGACATCAATAAAAACCGGTATAGGATGTGCACAATGTCACTGCTGGATAGAACAAAATATATTTTTACATCGGTAGGATTTCCAGGAATTCGCCCCTTTGACGTCAGTGAACGAAGTTGCTCCTATAAAAAAAAGAAGCTTAAGTTAAATAAGCAAGGGGTTGCAGCATTAGGTCGCAAAACATCGTCCAGCAGTTGGTCCATGTGTTCCCTCCCGGCTCCAACGTGGGGCAAGTGAGTAACCGACCCTGCCATGCATTGGGGTAAGGTTTGGATTAATGAACCTTATCTATATTCCAAAGAAGATCCACATTCCGAAGGCCGTTAGACATTATTTGGCAGCCCCCTCAGCATGGCAATCACACACAATATTACTGCACAGCAGGAAAGACTGTGCAATCTCAAAATGCATTATCCCGAAACCAATTTTCAGATTGTCAGTCGGCGTCAGCTGCTGTATCTGAGATGTTTACTTAAATATTTGACCTTAACTACACCATGCATTTCAATACAAGTTCTCAACGCAGTCTGCATTCATCGATAATATTCCATTCCCGTGTTGCTTTCATCTGCAATAGAGTTTAGTTAAAAGGTTGCAATTCGCCACCGAATTCTACAGCCACATCAAACACTAAGTCAGATACTGTTTTAAGGAGTTGCATGCCATATTTACATCACAATCCCTCCTCTACAACAGCACGGGTACCTACCAACCACCCTGCAACCGTCCATAAAATTTGAACGGTGACTAGTACTGTAGTTGACAGATGAGCTCTTGATTCATAGGTTCGACCCTGTCCGAGGTTTGTGAATTCTTCTAAGGAAGGATGAGAACCTGGGAGCGGCGAATTGTGTTGGACACACCAGTTCTCGTCTGACACACCGCTTGGGAAAACTGGGTACCGCTAGTATCCTAAAATCGTCGCAGTAGTGTAGTGTCGGTGCAGTCTCTGCATCAGAACTACACACAGTGGACGGGACTCTAATGACCTTGTAGTTGAAGGGCCCTAAAACACCAACAAACCAGACCAACCAACCAAGGAGAAACTGGAATGCACCTTCCTTCAGTCCTGGATGAGTAGTAAAGTCGCTGTCTCGTGGGTATGTAGAATTCTCCATGGCGAGTAAAAACAGCTCGTTTTCAAGTTCAAAAGTTCGCACCTTGGCGTCGATGTGACTGTGACGATAGCAACATTCCTAGCTGGCCTGTATAGTAATTATCAATGCATTAACAAATTAGTTCATATCGAAACGGTGACATAAAGTACTCACGTGATACAACTGCAATTTAATGGCGCCAGGGTAGTGTAATATACCGCACGTCACTTCTTGCTTAAAAGACATTCATATGATTGACACAAGTAAGACAGCTATTGGCTATATAACCGATCATTATATTTTTTGGGGAATAAAAGAGTGAGCAAACGGAGACTGGAGGTATAGCGTTAGTCTAGAGCAAATGACAGGGCCCATACAATTGAGGCGAGGGGAGCCTTTTAGCATCGAGTTATTTCTATACAACCTTTACAGTTTTCTCTTCCTACACACAAGTTCAATTTCTTACTCTCTGCAAAACACTTCTCTATCGTATTAAAATGTTCAGGGGACCAACAAGACGGATAAGGGGGGTACGATGGAAGAGGAGGAAAAGGAGACGGGGAGAACGAGAAGATTAAATTTCTTTTGAGGAGCATAAGAAACCTTACTGTGAATACTTGGTCATTATATACTCGACCATAATTATAATAAAAATAACGCCCATAGCAAAGAAGACCGAAAACTTAGATTTCACATTCACGTCAGAGGCATTAAAAAAAATCAAATTCAATATAAAAATATGGTGAATTTATAGGTTACATAGATCATAAAATGAGAATGACGAGATAGGGAGAGAGAAAGAGAGCACACAAGCCATCAGAATAAGAAATGCTGCAGAACCCAGAGCTCAATCACACCTTCCTCCAGGTGGCTTCTACTCAACACACCATTCATTTTAAGCCTCAAGAACTGACTACTCTTTGAATACTTTTATTTACAAAGGGCTTCTACATTTTCACTTGGATTTCCAGGAAATTATTTGAACGACACCTACAAAACAGGGGTTGTTGTGTAGGCTGAAACCCCAATTGTCATGACAAGTGCTTGCGTATTACGTAGGAGCATTTCACGTGAGTCCTCGAATGCTATAGACTCGTCCCACGACGGTGGATGACCTTCAGTCAACATTTTCGGATTACCGGACGTGTAATTACCACCCACTTACTAAATGGATAAATTGCTTCGTTGTCCCATGCACGACAAACAGACGGAGTGAGAGAGCGAGAGAGAGAGAGAGGAAGAATTAGCCATCAACAGGTTGGTGTTAGGTATAGTGTAATCACCTTTCAACTACAGTTATCTACAACGCCACATTTGTCCATTACCTCCATTCTAGTTACAGTACTACACTTAAGGAATAAAAACTGGAAAGACGCAAAACAACAACTCAACCCCAGCTTGTTCTAACATGGGTGGCTGCTTGGGAACACTAGGTACCACTAATACCCAAAAATCGTCCTAACAGCGTAGTGGCTGTGCAGACTCTGCATTAGAACTACGTAGTGGACAGGGCTCTAATGACCATTGTAGCTGAAGGGCCCTAAAAAAAACCAACGAATCAATCAATGGTAGCCTGTCAGATGACCATGATCGGTCAGTCATACTAACGCCTAGCAGCAAGATGACTTCGGCGTGTACTAATACCTTTGGGGAGGGTCGCTCTAGTAACAACTAAATGTAGACAAAAAAAAGAAAATCGTGAGACGGAGTCATAACTCTATAATAATCCCAACATGAAAAAAATTTCATTTTATGTATCATATTAACATCGCGTCTTACAAATTTAACTGAAATTCAATTTATTCGCTACCTTCTCTTAGGATAAGTAAATTTCTGAAATTTCGATGTAAAATATGACACAAAAAAGCACAGAAACAGTCGCTAAATTCAATTTGTGATCACGTGTCGATAATGAAATTCGTGATACATGTAGTAGCCGTCATCATTCATCATTAATTTATGCACGCAGGCGCCATATTTATATGTATTTTATTTAGTATTAAGAGACAAAAGAATCATTCTAAGCTTTCACAAAATGTATTCAATTTGCAAAATTTTGTTGACGCATAACATTCAAACTTGAAAACCGTATTAAAATACAGGTAAATGGCATTAAAATGAAGAGGCTATCTACAGTACTTTGTTCAGTGCATTCGCGCACGCGACATATTCGATAGAAAAGAAAGTAGCAAATGAATCGCACAACTGACGGCAGTAACGCCTACAAATACGCATGGCAGTGAAATATAATTATAATTTTAAAAAAATGACACAACCGCAATAAAACCAAAAATATGAAAGAAAAAAATCAGAAAACCATTACCTTTTCCATGACAACATGCATAATAATTTCTTACGTTATTGACAACTTCCATACTCTCGAACAAGCCGATTAAATAGGAATTAGAAGCCGACTCATCAATATAGAATTGACGTCACTCGCACGTGCAGCACGCGCAAGAGGATAAGTCGTTATAGGAACAGAGTTTAAAAAAAAAAAGGAACGTTCAACCACGTGACCCTCCTCTCCCAACGCTCCAATCACAAACACGCGCAACGAATAAGTAAAATGGCAGCGTTTTGAAGACACTATCATTCGAAATAAACCAGATAGAATTAATGGATATCAAATTTTTACTAATTCAAACGCGTTTTACTGCTTTTAAGCCTCCATTTGTAACAGACAAACTACACCTAAAGTCTAAACGTCATCCCCCATTTCCCTTTCAACCTAATTCTCACACAGCCGTTAGTTAGCGTTCTTTCGCCGTCAACAACCATCCTAAAAATAATGGCTACTGGAGGTGATCTCATTTTCAGAAGATAATTCAATTACTTCCATCTATAGGAAACTGTTAGCCACACAATTAGTTATAAATTCGTAACAGCCTCAAGGCTGGCTGGTGAAGTAGACGCAAGAATGGACAAAAGTGGTAATCATCCTTTTATCTCTTCAGTTAAATAACCTCCAAAAAACATCGTTTTATGACTGCTGTTGATCAAAGATGAGAGAGGAAAAGGAAAATGCACAGTATAGTAGGTCCGAGAAGAAGAAAGATGGGCCCGGAGGGGTGAAGGCGACAGAAAAGTGAAAGATTTCAGCATAAGAAATAATAGTGTGCTATATTCTGGTGAATTACGATTACAAATGTCCACCACCAACATTAAAATGACATATTACACGAGGAAACCAATAATAAGACTATACACGATAAAGGGTCTGACGGGGGGCCAAACTTATTGCCAAATAAAATGACCGAACGAGGGAGATCAAAAAGAATGAAGAGGGCAGGGGGACCGATGAACTGGAACACACATTGTTGTATTCCGAAGAAAATCAAGGGAACGAGCAACTTTCTCTATTCTTCAATTGATCCTAATGCCTTGTGATTACTCACTAGAAATTATTTACCTGTCGAAAAACTCGATGTCTAACCGCTACATCTGCAAAAATGGTGCAACAAGGTCAATAATGATCAGTAAAGTCCATTAAGAGGCTACCCTCCCTTAATTCGAACTGGTATCGGGTAAAGCTGCCACTACGAGTACCCAGACTGGGAGACTTAGTAGTAGTGTGCTTGCCTCCTCAGCTCAGACTTGCAGATTCGATCCAGCCTGAGGCACATGTCTATTTTTAGGTAAAACACGGAGAGAGGGGGAGGGAAAGAGGGAGGGAGGTAGATTTTTGTTGTTTGTTGGTGTTTAAGGTCCCATCAACTATAAGGTCATTAGAGACCCGTCCACTGCATAGTTCTAATGCATAGACTGCACAGACACTACACTAATGCGACGATTATTGGGTATTAGCAGTACCCAGCTTTCCCGAGCGACCACCCATGTCAGTACTAAATGGGCTTGCGTTGCTTAACTTCAGCGATCAGACGAGAACTGGTGTGTCCAACGCAACTCGCCGCTCCCAAAGGGAGTTAGAGAGAGAGGGGAAAAGAGTGGGGGAGGTAAAGAGAGAGGGAGTAGGAGGGAGGTACCGTAGAGAGAGGGAGTAGGAGGGAGGTACCGTAGAGAGAGGGAGTAGGAGGGAGGTACTGTAGAGAGAGGGAGAGAGAGAGGGAGAGAGAGAGGGAGAGAGAGGGAGAGAGAGAGGGAGAGAGTGAGGGAGAGAGAGAGCGGGAGAAATGTGAGAGAGAGAGAGAGAGGTGAGAGAGAGAAAGGGGAGAGAGAGAGGGAGAGAGAAGGATACCTCAAGCATGTGTAAGATTCCGGGTGGGAAGTACGGCTGTAGTCCTGTGTAGGGTATGCACAACGTCACCTTTGCAAGAAGGAAACTATACATACGTATAAGATACAAAAAATTCGCCAAAAAATTCTGCAGTCGGTAAATGACCTGCGGAAGTAGATAGGTTGACCCGTTAATAAACCTATTGTGAACTATTTAACGCCGGTCTTTTACCCTCTAAAATTTATTTAGATCTTTATCCAGGCGCCACACCATAATTTTCCACCGAAGCTCCACTTGAGGGCCTCTTTATCAGCGAGAAACGCTACTGACCTTAACACATGAGAGAGGATTTTTTGGTTTGTTGGTGTTTAAGGTCCCGTCAACTACAAGGTCATTAGAGACCCGTCCACTGCATAGTTCTAGTGTATAGTCTGCACAGACACTACACTAATGCGACGATTATTGAGTATTAGCAGTACCCAGCTTTCCCGAGCGACCACCCATGTCAGTACTAACTGGGCTTGAGTTGCTTAACTTCAGTGATCAGACAAGAACTGGTGTGTCCAACGCAACTCGCCGCTCCCCATGAGAGAGGAGAGAGTGTCAATCGGCGCACTTTGACCTCAGAGTGGCAAACAAACTCCAGCAATTAAAAATAAGGTCAGTGAGCTGCTACCCTTAAAAACATTTTTACATATTATTCCATGTAGAAAGGGTTCTGTTTTCTACAAATGAAATGGATTATGCACACCTCATCTTCCCATCCGAGGCGGAAGACGCACATAAGGCTCCCCTCTTCCTCTAACCTAAACACTAACATGCTGTATCTTCCTTCCTCTTCAGTAGTAAGGCAGTCATACGTTGAAAATTGAACTAACAGAAACGGGGCTTAGAAATGGTGTTGGTAGTAAGTGGGTAGAGGGGAAAGAAACCATGCCAAAAAAGAGTTTACATGTAAAAAGCAGCTCTAATGCTGAGTTATCACCTTGTCTGACGTCAGAGTGTAATGCAAAGCTCTTAACGCTGTTGTATTTTGAAGGTGTTACAGATTAGTTAAAAAAAAAGACCTTGAGACAGAGCTTCATGGTGTGGTACTCCTGAAAAAAAAAATAAAGTATACGTAATGTGCTAATCACAAAAATGTGATTACTTCCACTTTTTTGACTTGCAGAGCATTAAGTAGGCACTGTAGGTTGTCTGCATACGCAACTTGCGTAATGACACTAGGCAGTCTCTTGTTGATGGGAGATGGGGAGGGAGAGAAAAATGACTTTTATTCATCACTCACAATTTTCTCTTTCATTTTTAATGAATATATTTTATCATAAAAGCATTTCTTTTTTTATTTATTACTTGATATACTAAAAAAGATGGTCTGGAATTGCCTACAACAACAACTGACGGAAAAAGTACTCTCAAGGGAAAATAAGAAATCAAGATGACGCAGACAAAAGGATGCTGTGAGATGGCAGAGAGTAGTGAGACTAACTTCAAAAATGGGTTAAAAAGAGGGCAATAACACACCCAACAGGCTGATTCTTCCTCCAACCTTACGATCAGGACCTTTTACTAACATCTGTCACTAGACAAATTCATGCCAGATACAACCGTTAATATGTAAAGACAGGTCTAAAAACCGAAAGTGAATAAAGAGCTTAAAAAAATTCGGTAGAGTTCATTTAGTAGGATTGGAAATTGAGGGGTCATTCAAATGATATGTATCCTTACCGGAAAAAGATCAACGACTCCAACCTATGATTTTTATTCAATTTCTGCCGAAGTCATCAAATGCTCTAAGCGTTTGTCAGTCTTCATTTCCGGAACAGCAACCGGTCTTATTTCCTTTTGGCGAATAGTAACTGCAAAAGAATTGAAATATGACTTATATAATCCATAAAGTGTATCACAGCCCCGTAATATTACAAGAACCAGTCATTCTGTCCCCGACTAACTGACCTGGCCTATGGTGGGATGGGAATTGTAACAACACTCTAACAAGTAAGAACATCAACCAGAGGCCCATCTACGACCTAGTGAGATTTATCTTGTCATCCGGACATTTATCTTGTCGGGTTGTTGTTGCCTAGACATCTATTTCTTCTTTGCTCTCTTTTTCTTAAAAGTTCCTTTCTCTATCTCCAATCATCCCATTTAGGGGTTATAGTGGGATGAACGAATTCCCTTTTAGTCAAAGGATAAACAGGAAAACGATGGCAACTTCTTATAAAAATGCCGGGTTTTAGTTGCCAAGTTTCTTAAAAGCACTAGTGTGGATACAAGCAGTAGACTCTCGGAGCATTAAGTGTAATCCTGTTGGGTAACAGTACTACTGTAGTATAATGCCTATATATCATCACTGAACAAAAACCATATTTTGATAAAAGCTAGGGTTCGACGATCTTGTGAGAAGGGTGGCCCATGTCAAGAAAAAAACGTAACAGACAAGAAAATGTATAGGGAGGAACAACTATCAGTAATGCACAATAGGCATTGTAAGGGACTCTTGACCCCTTCTTCCTTTTTTTTAAAAGAAAAGTAGGAAAATTTACCGAACGTATGTTTTCTTTCAAATTAGTGGCTTCCTATGAGATAAGTTCTTTTCCGGTCTTTCTTCCTCCTCTTCTTGATACCCATGCCTTGAAGATGACAGGTGATAACAACAACATATATCTTCCGTTATGCTTAAGGACATAAAAGAACAAAACCGAAAGGCTAACGCCATCTTTTAGAGAAAAGAACTGCACGCATTTCTATGTATGACCAATGATCGTCATTCAATCGACGAAGTATAAGGTTGCTAACTAGATTAACTTACAGTACCTCAGTTAATCCTTGATAACCAACTCAGCGGCTAGTATTTTATCAATAAAATGTGTGAGGCGGGAGAGAGGAAATGGCCATTTTAAAACCAGTCATGTACTTATTACCAAAATGGACGCTATCTTTTTGAGATTAAATGACACAATAACGGTCATAGATTTTATCCTTGACAATTTTATGACAACGAAAAAATGATAAACATCGACAACATCTGTAAATGGAATCGTAGCATCCTCACAAATTGTCCTTTTTCTCCCATTTGGATGCTGTCAACATGCTCGAATAAACTACAGTATTTGTAACGAACCCATTTGTAGCCATCTTCCGCACGTGATATGACGCATTACTACTACAGTTAAGCAGCAGTGGATCAATTTGCACGTAACCCCAGTTTACGTAGTACGCGCATGCGCCCTCAGCCGTTACCGTAAGAATTTAGAACGAATAACGACAACAACAAGCAACACCAACCTTTTCCCGCCTATGGCAGGGTTCGACGCCCATCTTGTCCCTCTGAATGGACACAAGGGTGATACTGTATATTGGACGGTGTCTTTTTCGCAGCCGGTTGCCGACCAAAGCTGTAATCCCTATGCTTATTTATCGTCGGTCTACTGTTGGTTAGGGCACTCTAAGCTCCTGCACTTGGAAAATTTGCCGCAGCTACCCGTTGCATAGTAGAGCGGGTGCTTTGAGGTGTAAATGTCATCCTACACCACACGGGACCTCGGTTTGGTTGTCATTCGAAAGAAGGCGCACTCGGGGCGTCTCTCTCTCTCGCCCGAAAGAAGCCAACCCACTTCGGTTAAGTATCGAACCTAGACACACTGACGGAATTACCGAGCACGCTACCCACTACGCCACCGAGGCGGGATAAATTGGGCGAATGACAGACAACAAAGACCGAATAAAATATGAAGGTGGACCACATGTAATCATTCAGGAAATTTCGATTAAATAAAGCTTAGCCGCTCAGTTCCAAATTCTAACAAAATTGTATCCGTTCTAAGCTGCATTTCGGTCGATACTACGTACATCGCAGGAATTTGTTTCTTCTTTCAAAGACCAATATGGTCGTTACGAGTAGCACCATGCAACTTTGAAAGTCAATGGCGAAACTGGATGACAGGAATAGCTCTTGACAAAGTACAAAATCAATTCCCAGTGGCGTCACTAGGGGGGGGGGGGGGGTTTGCGGGCCGCACCGGGTGACACCACTCGCACCATGAGAAATGGGGTGACACCAAAGCAGAAGAAGCGGCTTTTTTCAGGAGAGGGGATGACACCATGGTTTCACCCCACCGGGTGACGCCAACCCTAGTGACGCCACTGGCAACTCCTAAGCCCCTTTTCCCGCCTATGGCAGTGTCGGGTACCCATCTTGTCCTTCTGAATTGACAAACAGGTGCTATATTCGACGTCGTTTTTCCGCATCCGGCTGACGAGCAAAGCTGGCAACCCTTATGTTCATCATCGGGTTGGTAAGGTTATGTTTACCGTATTTATTCCAATAACAGCCGCCCTCTATTAAGCGCCGCACAATCAGGGCCAAAAAAGTAATAAACGCCGCCCTCCAATAATCGCCGCAGCGTTTTTTCGCTAGTGGTACAATATTTTTGGAAGAAACAGTGGGGGTAGGCCGGCATACCCTCACATACATCACCATCATACCCTTATCCCACCTGTGGCAGGTTCGGGTCTGCGAATTTTAACCCTCCACTCCCGTCTATCTTCCACCAGGTCCTCATCCCCACACACTGCCAATACCTTTACAGACAACCAGCTCCCACGTCTGCTTTGGTCTCCCCCTACCCCGGGTGCTTCCGACCACCTGCATTCCTGAAATGGACTTTACGAGCTCCTCTCCTCTTCTCATTGTGTCCATACCACCTCAACCTATTCACCCTCATTTTTTCCGCGATGACCACCACCCCAAGGCTACCTCGAATATACTCATTCCTAATTCTATCAGCTCTCGACACGTCACTCATGTACCGCATTACTGCAGCAATGACATCTTGGCTACTTGCATTCTATTGACATGGCTCTTCTTCACTGCCCTACCCTCTGATTCATATATAGCATAGTTGTCCTAACCACTGCCCTGTAGAACTTCCCTTTTAACTTGATGGAGACCCTGCCATCACACAGCCTAACGCCTGGCTGGGTGACCCCGGTCAGAGGACGTTCAGGGGACCAGCAGACCCGACCCTGCCACAAGCGGGATAAGGGTATGATGATGATGATGACTGCCAATATCGTCGACAAAAAGCTCACAAATTATATAAACGCCGCCCTCTAATAAGCGCCGCACCAAAAACGCCACGAAATAAATAAACGGCGCGGCGTTTATTGGAATAAATACGGTATTTATTAAAGTCCCGGCGCGGTGGGTAGCCCGCTCGGGAACTACGTCAGTGGTTCTATGCTCGATACTGGACCGAGGAGGGTTGTCTTACTTTGGGAGTGGGAGAGAGAGGCCTCGAGTGCGCCTTATTTCGAATGAGAAGTAGGGCATAAAACCAAGATCCCGTGTGGTGTGCGAGGTCATTTGGGCGTAAACGAACCCTCACTTCTATGCAACGGGTAAATGAAGCACAATTTCCAGGCGTAGGAGCTTGCCCCCCCCCCTCTGGCGTCGAAGGACTGCCGTTTTGTTTCGTTGGTGTCTAAGGGCCCTTCAAAACTACAAAGTCATTACAGACAGCCCCGTCCATAGTTTTCTAGTGCAGAGATTGCACAGACACTATACGGATGTGACGATTATTGGGTATTAGCAGTACCCAGTTTTCCCAAGCGGCCACCCATGTTAGTACTAGCTGGGGTTGCGTTGCTTTACTTCAGTGATAAGACGAGAACTGGTGTGTTCAGTTCTCTCATAGTGGAATGCCCCAACGAACAGTGGATCGACGACAAATAAGCAAAGGGAATTGCAGCTTTGGTCGGCAACCGGCTGCAGAAAAACTATGTCCAATATATCGCCCTTGTGCCCATTCAGAGGGACAAGATGGGTACCCGACCTGCCATAGGCGGGAAAAGGGTTAAGAGTTGCTAATATGGAAAAAATACAATTTCATTATTAAACTTCGCTCCCTTATCGCAGGTTATAAAAGACACGGCGCCAATGTGGCAAGATTCAAGTCAAAAATAACATGGTAACAGTCGCGCTGCTACTGCCCCTAATAAAGAATACGTACAGTAAACGCCGAGATACTAATCATCAGATATTTGGGGACATGGGTGCCATCTGTCATCTTGTTTACTTACACTCATTTTTCCACTCAAGGAGGTCATACCTATTCCTACCTTAAAGGAAAAAAAAAAGACTAAAATAAACACCTTGATCGTACATCAGCGGCGCCATGCCTTAGAAACACTGTCTGCGCATGGTGTCAAGAAGAACCAGACACAGCTTGCTTTTCTGTAATATCAAAGGGTTAAGTTTATCCGGATGATGATGGGATTCCAAATTTCATCCATCCCCCCCCCATTGATTCTTGCGACCCAAAGAATCAATGGGGGATGGTTGGAGTGGAGACAGACGGAAGTCTTGTTAGTATGTAGTACGTTACACCAACGAGTTGGGGATTGTTGTTTGTTCGTTGATATTTGAGGGCCTTTCAACTACAAGGTCATTAGGTCAAGTTGCTGAAGTTAAGCAACGCAAACCCACGTTAGTACCAACATGGATGGTAGGTAGAGAACGTTGGGTGCTGCAAATTTCCCCTCTCCTACATCCCTTCCATCTACTTCCTCCTCTCCCCCGAGCAGCCTCCTAAGGGTTCGCCCTGTTATGGCTGCTTGGCTTACTCCCCAACCTGTTATTGTATCATAGAATCATAAGAGCCCCGTCCACTGTGTAGTTCTGATGCAGAGGCTGCACAGACACTACACTAATGCGGCGACTTTGGGATACTAGCGATAGCCAGTTTTCCCAAGCAGCCACCCATGTCAGTACTAACTGGGGTTGCGTTGCTTAACTTCAGTGATCAGACGACAACTGGTGTGTCCAACGCAATTTGCCGCTCCCTTCCAGTTGGGGAGTTGGCCAAGCAGCCATAACGGGCCGGACCCTGTGAAGGGAGGTAGGATTGGATTGGATTCATGGGTTGGGAAGTAAGTCAAACAGCCATAACAGGATGAACCCTTAGGAGGCTGCTCCCGGGAAATGAGGAGGTAGGTGAAGTGGACGAAGGAAAAGGGAAATTTGCAGCATCCAACGTTCTTTACCAACCACCCTTGTTGGTATTGACGTGGGCTTGCGCTGCTTAACTTAAGTGATCTCGCGAGAACTGGTGTGTCCAACGCAACTTGGGAATTAGCAGCAACCAATTTTCGCTACCAGCCACCCATGTCAGCACTAAGTCGAGTTGTGCTGCTTAAAATCAGTAATCTGACGATAACTGGTGTGTCCAACGCAATTCAGCCGCTCTATCCCGTTGAAAGGAAAGTTTGCCAGGGGCAGTGATTAGGTCCACAGGGGTATATGAGCGGGGTGTCCAGAGTTAATAGAAGAAGAAATGAGTATATTAGAGGTAGCCTGGGGGTGGTGGACATCGCGAAAAAAAAAAATCAGGGCGAGTAGGTTGAGGTGGTATGGACATGTAATGAGAAGAGGGGAGGAGGAGCTCGTTAGGTCCATTTCAGGAATGCAGGTGGTTGGAAGCACCCGAGGCAGCGGGAGACCAAAGCAGACGTGGGAGCAGGTTGTCCGTATGGATATGGTAGTGTGTGTGGGATGGATGAGGACGTAGTGGGAGATAGACGGGCGTGGAGGGCTAGAACCCGCAGACCCGAGATAAGGGTATGATGATGATGGGATCAAATGCCTTCTTCTGAAAAGCCGGTTCAAACAATTGCGATGGCAATGTCAAATGTGATTTTTCAGAAAATTACATTCCATGATCATCACCACATTTGATTAAATTCGCTTATATTTTATGAGTTCTTTATTAGGCAAAGACTCACCGTTGAGAAATTTGTCGTCCAGCACAAAAGCACGCCAAGAATGTACCGCTCAAAATGGTTTCGACGTCATGCAGGAGAAGAGAGGACATGAGCACGACAAATTCTTACCCGAACTATTTCTGAAATGCTGTAAAAGTTTATTTAGTTAATAGCCTGTCAATATCAGTCATTCTTGAAAACATTCAAGGTCCTTACAAAGGCTCAACAACAGACTAACCACCTACCACATCAGCACCTTGCATAATGGATTTCTCTTGATTACTCCTTTCTGTTTTCAGCAAACGGATTTGGTCTTTCATGAAGCCGACGACTCTGCGACGATCAGCAAGCTAACTAGCAGCTCGAGTCCAGAATGTACTCTTAGTAGATCAGGCTAGTTCATTCCGTCTTCATTCCAAGTCCAGTGTTAATGTCTTGTAAAATGGATAAAGAAAGGACGAATGGAGCCAAAAATCGGCACTACAAGGGTTCTTGAAAACGTGTTGTGAAGTCCCTTCAATTCTAATATGGCCAAAGTACCTTTCCGCATACCATGTGGAAAGGCATCACCTTTAGGCTTACTTCTCGCCCAGGACAGACAGTGGGGTGTGCACTCGAGGCTTTTCTGTTCTTCGTCTAAAAGAAAAAAAAAGAGAATCCAGAACTTGGGCTCTATGTTCTCCAATCCCGCACGCTACAAAGGTTGTGGGGATATTGATGGGTAAAGTGACTTTCAGACTTTGTCCAGGACGAGGGCAAGTAGTTGGTTATTTAACGTCGGCCTCTCTACTACTGAAGTAATATACCGCCACCAGGGTGCGAACTCTTCCTACGCTTACTGTTGTTTGTTGGTGTTTTAGGGCCCTTCAACTACAAGGTCATTAGAGCCCCGTCCACAGCATAGTTCTTATGCGGAAACTGCACAAACACTGCACTAATGCGACGATTTTTGGGTATTAGCAGTACCCAGCTTTCCCGAGCGGCCACCCATGTCAGTACTAGTTGGGGGTTGCGCTGCTTAACTTCAGTGAGCAGACGAGAACTGGTGTCCAACGCAATTCGCCGCTCCCCTGCGCTTATTCTATTGAGCTCTACACACATATTGTGACATCATATCCACTACACGGGACCACGGATTTTATTTCCAACCCAACAGGAGATGCACTTGGGGGGGGGGGGGTCTTCCTTCATCTCGTTTGAAAGAAGTCACCCGCCTCGGCGAGGTGTCGATCCTGTAAACACAAACTCACTAAATATGAACGTTAACACTTGAGCCACCGAGGTAGAGGACGTCGATCTTTCGTGTCGATATGACATAGAAGTGATACTGGTGGTGCAATGGATGACTCCGGCAGGGGAATGACTAACTGGTGGATAGTAGGGAGGATAGATCCCAGTCATCCATCCAAACAATCCAGTCATAAATCTCCATTTTGAAAGAGAGAGAAAGACTGATTATATTTAATTAAACCCACTGTCGACAACCTCTTTCTGGAAACCATGTCCTTTTAATTTCACTATTTGAATGATATAGGGAGATCTAACCTCGTTTCCAAAAAAAGATGAAAGGGGCACTATGGAGAAAGAGGGGGAGGAGAGATCATAACATTGTCAAAACCCCCCTTTTTTAATTAACACGTACGCGTAGAATGACCATTGCAGCGTACATAATCGTCATAATCCCAGAGCAGGAGAAGATAGGTGAGAAAGAGACAACACAGTTAGGACAAGAGATTGCGTCAAACGCCATCTTTATATTCCCATGGGCTGTATTACCGTATTTATTCTAATTAACAATGCCCTCTAATAAACGGCGCCTTCCAATAACCGGTGCACCTTCAAGGCGAAAAAATTAACAGCGCCTTCTAATAAACGGCGCGCTGTTTATTGTACTGAATTCATCATCATCATACCCTTATACCGCCTGTGCCAGGGTCGGGTCTGTGGGTCCACTGAACATGCTCTGACTGGGGGCACCTCAGCCAGGCGTGTGGAACCTACAAGAATATTAGCTGGGTTGTCTATGAGGGTGCCTTATTAAAGGTAATTAAATAACAACAGCAACTCCTAGGGAGCGGCGAATTGCGTTGGACACACCAGTTCTCGTCTGATCACTGAAGTTAAGCAGCGCAACCCCACCTAATACTGACATGGGTGGCCGCTTGGGAAAACTGGGTACCGCTAGTACCAAAAATCGTCGCATTAGTGTAGTGTGTGGGCAGTCTTTGCATCAGATCTATGTTGTGGACGGGGCTCTAATGACCTTTGCAGTTCAAGGGCCCTAAAACACCAACAAACAAAAGCAACTCCTAACCCTTTTCACGCCTATGGCAGGGTCGGGTACCCATCTTGTCACCCTGGATGAATTTGTTCGTTCGTTTGTGTTTAAGGTCCCGTCAACTACAAGGTCATTAGAGACCCGTCCACTGCATAGTTCTAATGCATACACTGCACAGACACTACACTAATGCGACGATTAGTGGGTATTAGCAGTACCCAGCTTTCCCGAGCGACCACCCATGTCAGTACTAACTGGGCTTGCGTTGCTTAACTTCAGTGATCAGACGAGAACTGGTGTGACCTGGATGAACATAGGGCGATATATTGGTCATAGTTTCTTCTGCAGCCGGTTGCCGGTCAATGCCGCATTCCTAGGCTTATTTATCGTCGGGTAGGGGGGGCGAGCTCCTACACCAGGAAATTTTGCCTCATCTACCCGTTGCATAGTACAGAGGGTTCTTTTATGTGCAAGTACCATCGTACACCCACACGGGACCACGGTTTTACTTCTCATCCGAAAGAAGGCATGCTCACGGCCTCTCTCTCGCCCGAAAGAAGCCGACCCACCTCGGCCCAGTATCGAACCTAGAACTACTGACGAAGTTACCGAGCACGCTACCCACTGCTCCACCGAGAGCGGGCATATCTCTCTCTCTCTCTCTCTCTTGTTTTCTCTCTGTCTCTCCACTCACTCTCTCTGCTCTCCTCTCCACTCTCTCCACCCTCTCCTCTCTTTTTCCACTCTCTCTCTCCCCTCTCTCTTCATTTTGTCCACTCTCCTTTCTCTTCTCCACTCTCTCGCTCCCCCCTCTCTTCTGTCTCCCCACTCTCCCCTCTCTCTTTTGTCTCTCTACTCTCCTCTCTCTCTTCTGTCTCTCTACTCTCCTCTCTC
>JAAFCE010009126.1:2836445-2892349 GCA_013389805.1 Trigoniulus corallinus
TCTCTCTACTCTCCTCTCTCTCTTCTGTCTCTCTACTCTCCTCTCTCCTCTCTTCTGTCTCTCCACTCTCTTCTCTTTCTCCACTCTCTCTTCTGTCTCCCCCCTCTCTCTTCTGTCTCTCCCCTCTCTCTTCTGTCTCTCCACTATCCTCTCTCCTCTTTCTCCAGTCTCTCTCTCTCTCCCCTCTCTCTTCTGTCTCTCCACTCTCCTCGCTCTCCTCTCTCTTCTGTCTCTCCACTCTCTCTCTCTCCCCTCTCTTCTCTTTCTCCTCTCTCTCTCCCCTCTCTTCTCTTTCTCCTCTCTCTCTCCCGCTCTTCTTCTCTTTCAAAACTATCTGTATAATTGAGAAGACAATGTCCAACTGCTATATCAATTAAATTAATCTTCAAGTAGGAATAATATCATACATCCTACCTCTTCTAATAACGACATGACATCTCAGGAGAAGACATTTTAACGAGCTTCTTCAAAACGACACCAACAACAACAGTCCAATTAAGCTTCAAATCTTAGAGAAGAACCTGAAAAGAAGCAGAAGATTTTTAAGATAATTTTCAACTTCTTGATATTCAATTAATAGCATCTTCTTTCCGTTTCTCTCTCCCTCTCTCTACCGAAATTACGAATAGAAATTAATTATAAAAATATGATGTTGAATAAATATCGATTTTACGCAGATGCGCCACCATATTTTCTCTATTTCGCATTCAGTCGTGGAGAGAAAGGGGTAAGGGCAGGTGGAATTTGTCGGAAAAGGTGCTTTTACAATTATTACCGACAACGATTTTATCACTAACTACGACACCAACGACAGACGATTAAATATACACACATATATTAGTATATGGAGGGGGGGGGGAAGCGAAATACGAGTATACTGAAACAAATTTAGATGTAAGAGAAGATATTAAACCGTGTCCTAGATGTATTTTCTCGTTCCTCTCTCTCTCTTCGACGTCCACGACATATGCTGACAGTTGAAACATTTACCAACCTAGAAATAATGTCGATATACATTTTTCTGAACAAAAAAGGACAATATGTATGTATATAGTAATAATAATAGGTGCTACACATTTTACCATCATCATCATCATTCAACTTCTTCACCAATGACGTCAATTGCTCCTCCACGGCTGTCACTCGCAAATATTCAGTCAAATCCAAGTCGTTCCGACAGGCTTAAATCATGTAGTTTAGCCCATTAAATCCAAGAGTCAAACATGCCTATGAAAAATAGTAACAGAAAGGGCCCTGGCGGTACTGAAAAGGGGGGGGGGATGGAAAGTTAGGGGGCGATGTAGAGGCTGGAATAGGGAACCAAGAGCAATATGAAGAGAGATTTCGTTCATAGTAGATGAATGATAAATGCATTCCACCCATCCTATGAAATTATTAAACTTTCATAGCGCATGCGCGTTATGATCCATATTTGGACGATAACAAGATTAGACACTTTAGACCCAAGTCCAGAGAGTAATGGGGTGTACAGGCTCCTACACCTGCAAATTTTGCTTCATCTACCCGTTGCATAGAAGGACCCGCCTCGGTGGTGCAGTGGGCGTACTGCAAAAGCTCGGTAACTTCGTCAGTAGATCTAGGTTCGATACTGGGCCGAGGTGGGTTGGCTTCTTTCGGGCGAGGGAGAGAGACGTCCCGAGTGCACCTTCTTTCGGATGAGAAGTAAAACGGAAGTCCAGTGTACGTTGACATTTGCACGTCAAAGAATCCTCTCTACTACGCAACTGGTAGCTACTATAAGGCAAAATTTCCAGGTGTAGGAGCTCGCCCCTCCTGGCATCGGTGGAATTCCCCAACGAAAAGTAGACCGATGATAAATAAGCATAGGGGTTTCAGCTTTGGTCAGCAACCGGCTGTGGGAAAACACTGTCCAATATATCGTTCTTGTGTACATTCACAGAGACAAGATGGGTACCCGACCCTGCCATAGACGGGAAAAGGGTTAGGAGTTGCAGTTGCTACCCGTTGTACAGTAGAGAGGGTTCTTTCACGTGCAAATGCCATCGTACACCACACGGGACCTTGGTTTTACTTCTTACCCGAAGGAAGGCGCACTCGGGGCATTTCATTCTCTCTCTCTCTCTCTCGCCCGAAACAAGTCAACCCACCTCGATCAAGTATAGAACCTGGATCCACTGGTGCAGTAAATCGAGCACGCTACATGTTGCACTACCGAGGTGGGTCTTTGCGAAATTCCTACGATTCCCAGAAAAAAAATAATTAAAAACCTTTGAAAAGATATCGTGAATCACTGAAGTGGAAGATAAAATGGTCAGGACGGACATCCGGATAAAATGACCACACATTTTATTGTTCCGCGGAAGCAAAATGCGTTATTTCAATCTGCATACCCCATAAGTTATGTAAAATCAGCCATTCTAAACTCGGGAGTGGCTATATTGCGTTGGACACACCAGCTCTCGTCTGATCCCTGAAGTTACGCAACTCAACCCCAGCTAGTTCTAGCATGGGTGACCGCTTGGGAACACTGGGTACTACTAATACCCCAAAATCGTCGTAACAGCGTAATGTCTGTGCAGACTCTGCATTAGAACTATGTAGTGGAAGGGGCTGTAATGACCATTTGTAGTGGTCAACAAAAGTCTATACTTGCGAACAGTGGGACAAGGGCTTAACTTCCCATCTGAAGGAAAGAACACATTGATTAGTTTGTGGGGTTGGGGTGTAAGCCAGGCAGCCATAACAGGTTAACCCCTTAGGAGGCTGCCCGTGGGAGATGAGGAGGTAGATGAAAGGAGGAGGAAGAGGGTTAATTTGCAGCACCCAACGTTCTTTACCAACCACCCAAGTTGGTATTGACGTGGGTATGCGCTGCTTAACTTCAGTGATCTAACGGGAACTGGTGTGTCCTACGCAACGTGGCCGCACTGGATTGGATTTGCCTTCCCCACCGATTTTTTCTCGCCCGAAATAAATCGACCATCACTGGCAAGATTGAACTAGTCAACCATGAACTTCAGTCAAGAGTACCGCGATGGCATAACATTACTTACGAGGTGAGAAGACATTCAGAATACAAAAATAACCTCTACAATAACACTTCAGAGACGGAAAAAAAACATTAGGTCGTGAGTTTCACTGTTACATGTACCCCAAAATCGAACTGGTGTTAAAATCCAGTTATGCTCATTTCCATAATTTCGTTATACCCTACGCGAGGTCCCGTAACACTGTAACAGTTTTACATAAACATGCAAAAATCAACGGCGGTAACATCTATCATTTCATTTTGATGGATTTATCGGAAAAGAAATTCGCGAGACTGAAGACGACGTGCTTTCACTTCCTGGCACACCTCTCACCAAAAATACTAATCCATCGAATCTCCGAATAACAACGTTGCAGAGCGCATCATCATGCCCTTACCGAGCCTATGGCACGATCAAGTTAGCAAGTTCTGACTCCTCAATTCCCTCCTGCCGTCTACCAATTCCCTGTCCCTTTTCCACACCTGATCCCACTGGTGGTGACAAAACGCTTCATTGGATACTGTCTCACCCACTTTGTTTCGTTGGTGTTTTAGGGCCATTTAACTAAAAGGTCATTACAGCCCCGTCCACTACGTAGTTCTAATGCAGAGCCGGCACAGACACTACACTGATTCGGCGATTATTGGGTATTAGCAGTACCCAGTGTTCTCAAACGGCAAGGTCGGCGACCCATCTTGTCCCTCTGAATGGACACAAGGGCGATATATTGGACAGTATTTTTCTGCAGCCTATTGCCGATCAAAGCTGCAACCCCTAAGCTTATTTATCGTCGGTCTACTGTTGGTTGGGACACTCCACCGAGCTCCTACACCTGGGAATTATGCCTCATCTACCCGTTGCATAGTAGAGAGGGTTCTTTTATGTGCAAATGCCATTGTACACCCCACGAGAGCTCGGTTTTACTTCTCATCCGAAGGAAGGCGCACTCGGGGCCTGTCTCTTGCGCGACAGAAGCCAACCTACCTCGGTCCAGCATCGAGCCTAGAGCCACTGACCCAGTTACCAAGCACGCTACCCAATACGCCACCGAGACGGTTCCAGAGGATCAAAACTTAGTACCCAACCCTACCATAGGTGGGAGAAAAGGTTAGTCGGTTCTTTGGCTTAAAGTCGAATAACAATGTGCAACCCGAAAGAAAAAGAGGGCATTCCAAATGGCCACCAACACCGGCCCACAGTTTCGTCAACTATAATACCATTATGATGCTAAACCCTGTTCCTCCCTAAGGCAGAATCATGTACCGGGGGCCAGCACTGATCCTGTAACCATAGATTCATAAAATCCAGTACACTGTATCCATTATTTCTCTACTGTAACGATCAAATCCGTTGCTGGAACCGGAAGGTAAGCCGGAAAAGAACTCATTCAATCGAATGGACGACGGGAATAACAAACTCCGCATCTATAATGAGAAAAAAAATTGTCAAAATGTGCAACATAGATACATCCAGGGGACCAGACAGGGTAGACGGGGGAAGAGGGAATGAAGTTAAAAATTCTAACAAGAAAAGTGCTCATTAGATAGTCTAGGACAATATTTACGTTAAATGAAAATGACCTGAAGCCTGATATGATCCTGCGACCTGAAAACAAGCAAATCATTGCCGTCACCCCCTTAAAATCTTATTTTACACAACCATGAAATTAAATCAATAATTTAAATCAAATCGACATACCCTGCAACCAAAACCAGTTAGGTCGCATCGCCATGTTTTGTGCAGAGGTAATTTACAGAAGCTTGGATACCGACCACCACGTCGAACAACATTTAGTCCAAATTTTTCAGTTATGAAACCTGAAACAATGACAACGTTATCAGTGATGACAGTTTGGTGAAGGGAGGGCAAGCAGCGGAAGGGGAAGTTGCAAGTGTAAACTCTGTAGTAATCTATTGAATAATTAATAGTAGTTCATGTAAACACATACGGTACACGTCCAACGACATGACCTTATATGATGCCCGGATGTCAGCACATCAAAACAACTCTTTGCTTTCCTGTCGAAAAGTGTCATTTCAAGTTTCTCTTCTACTAAGCTAAGTTTTCCTCCAGGGCCCAAGAAGGAGGACCTGGTGATTTAGGGGACCTGCCGCGGTGGCGTAGTGGTTAGCAACGCTCGGCAAATGCGCCAGTAGTTCTAGGTTCGATACTAGACCGAGGTGGGTCGGCTTCTTTCGGGCGAGAGACAGAGAGGCCGCGAGTGTGCCTTCTTTCGGATGACAAGTAAAACCGAGGTCCCGTGTTGGTGTACGATGTCACTTGCACGTAAAAGAACCCTCACTACTACGCAACGGGTAGATGAGGCAAAATTTCCAGGTGTAGGAGCTCGTCCCCTGGCGTCGGTAGCATTCCCCAAAGAACACTAGACCGACGATAAATAAGCGTCGGGGTGCAGTGAGCGGCGAGTAGCGTTGGATACACCAGTTCTCGTCTGATCACTGAAGTTAAGCAACGCAAGCCCAGTTAGTACTGACATGAGTGGTCGCTCGGGAAAGCTGGGTGCTGCTAATACCCAATAATCGTCTCATTAGTGTAGTGTCTGTGCAGTATATGCATTAGAACTATACAGTGGACGGGTCTCTAATGACCTCGTAGTTGACGGGACCTTAAACTCCAACAAACAACAGGTAGTAGGGGTGCAGCTTTGGCCGGCAACCGGCTGCAGAAAAAACTATGACCAATATATCGCCCTGTGTCCATTCAGAGGGACGAATGGGTACCTGGTACAGGCGGGAAAAGGGGTTAGGAGTTGCTTTTTTGTTGTTGCTTTAGGGCCCTTTTTCTTAAGAGCCCCATCCCAGTGGCGGGTCGGGGAGGGGGGGCACTACAAAAAAGCGCGCCCCAAATATTTTTAGATTTTCAGAATCCCTTATGAATATGTAATCCATTGTGACGGTGGTGCTATAGGCGGAAAATAAGTTTGTTTTGGGGACGAGATGAGATGACGACGGGGAACTACAGCATGCTTTTACAATTTCAAATATCATTAAACACTTCACAGGCCGGTTGCCAGGTAACTAGCTAGCTGTCTGGATGCTTCTTTTAACTCCCGAAATTTGACATGCTACGTAAAAGTGACATCTATCCAGTTGAAGTACCTATAATTAAGAATGAAGATGATGAAAACTGGAGAGGAGGAAAAAGATCCGAGGTCGGAATAAGACTTTCACCAGCCCTGTCATCACAGTTGTCATTGTAGCTGTCACATTTTTGAAGTTCTTTCTATTTTCTTTTCTGAAAATACAAAAGAAATCGATTAGTTTTCTCAATTTCAAGATGAAGAATAACAATAAGTCACCCAAAAATAATCTCTTTCTCTGTCTTTCATCAATTTAAGAAAAAAACTACAAAACAGGATGAAAAAAACGATATTTCTACGGACGAATTCCTCTAACTTTAAAATGCAATGTTGTCCTCATTTGTCTGGACTGAAAGGAGCAACTGTAGCAACTCTTCCGGTCAACGATTCTCTCCGTTTCAAACTAACAAGTCCTTGTTGCCGCTGTGGTTTACTTTGGAGAGCGATTACTGCACTAGCACTCCTTTGATATGGGGCATTCATCCCATGCGGTTCATGACCCAGGCAACAAAAGCAACTCCTAACCCTTTTCCCGCCTATGGCAGGGTCGAGCACTCATCTTGCCCCTCTGAATAGACACAAGGGTGATATATTGGGCAGTGTTTTTCCACAGCCGGTTGCCGACCAAAGCTTCAACCCCCTATGCTTATTTATCGTCGGTCTACTGTTCATTGGGGCACACCGCCGACGGCAAGGGGGGGGGGGGCGGCAAGCTCCTACAACTGGAAATTTTGCCTCATCTACTCGTTGAAAGTAGAGAGGGTTCTTTTACGTCCAAATGCTATCGTACACCACACAGGACCTCGGTTTTACTTCTCATCCAAAAGAAAGCGCACTCGGGGCCTCTCTCTCACCCAACCCACCTCGATTCAGTATCGAACATAGACCTACTGACGCAGTTACCGAGCGACCTACCAATTGCGGCACCCAGGCCGGCTTCATGACCCAGGCAACGACTAGAAAAAAACTGGGCACGCGTGCTCCCTACTTTTACTAAGTAGGACACACCAGTTCTCGTCTGATCACTGAAGGTAAACAACGTAACCCCAGCTAGTACTAACATGGATCGATACTTGGGAAAACTGGGCACCGCTGATACCCAAAAATCGTCGCATTAGTGTAGTGTCTGTGCAGTCTCTGCATTTGAACTACGCAGTAGACGGGGCTCTAATGACCTTGCAGTTGAATGGCCCTAAAATACCAACGAGTCAAATCACTTTTACTAAAAAGGAAGGGAGCGGCGAGTTGCGTTGGACACACCAGTTCTCGTCTGATCACTGAAGTTAAGCAACGCAAGCCCAGTTAGTACTGACACGGGTGGTCGCTCGGGAACGCTGGATACTGCTAATACCCAATAATCGTCGCATTAGTGTAATGTCTGTGCAGTCTATGCATTAGAACTACGCAATGGACGGGTCTCTAATGACCTTGTAGTTGACGGGACCTTAAACACCAACAAACAAACAACTAAAAAGGAACAGACAGTAATAAATAAAATGCCAGGATCCGACAAAAGCTATATAGAATTAAACACAGATCCACACTGCTTCTGAGAATGAGGAAGGATGTGCGATTTCTGAATAATTTCAAAGCATTGTCTTAATAGTTTTACTCAATTTCTCAGATCATTTAAATCCACTTTCCTCTTTCAACGCTCCAACTAGACATCTCATTTTCACCATAAAGGTCTATTTATCTCTTTAAGCTGGGATGGTCTCTCCGCAATTTAAAAACTACATCCAACCAGTTCTCCTTTAATTAACTGTAGCTATTAACCTATATTAATTTTTTTCTGCGGGATAAAGTGCCAAGGAATCGTACCCTGAAATGGAGATGAAGCACACCTACAGAAGTATAAGAACACCATAGTCGACTACTCTGTAGGACATATTAGTTTGTTTAGGAAATGAAACCTGTTTATGTTGACTGTCTAGGGATAAACTGTTTTGGCCAACATAGCAAACAGTCAACATACAGCGTCAGACACATTTTGGTTACCATCATCATGGTCAACATTTGAGGTGGTCAACTTCACACAGGTCCCACTGTAAATGGTCATCATCCCTGCTTCCATCTCCTTTACATTCCTTCTACCTCCAAGGATTCAGTTACGCAAAGACACACCTCCATTAGGGTACAAAAAAGCAACCAAGCCTATTTAGAAAAACATATAAATTTGTAAAAGTCTTTTATATCCATTTCCTGCGCACCAAACGGCAAGTTTGGACCCATATCTGAAAAGTTTGATTAAATTGTGTGGTCCTCCCATTGAGATGACCACCGAAAGTTGGGGAGCGGCTCATTGCGTTGGGCACACCAGTTCTCGTCTGATTACTGAAGTTAAGCAACGCAACCCCAGCGAGTACTAATATGGGAGGCCGTTTGGGTATTAGCGGTACCCAGTTTTCCCAAACGGCCACCCATGTCAGTACTACCCGAGGTTGCGTTGCTTAACTTCAGTGATCAGACGAGAACTGGTGTGTCAAACGCAATAAGCCGCTCCCTTGGCCGCTTGGGAACACTGGTTACCACTAATACCCAAAGAAAGTTAGGAGCGGCGAGTTGCGTTGGACACACCAGTTCTCGTCTGGTCCGTCAACCACAGCTAGTACTGACATGGGTGGTCGCTCGGAAAAACTGGGTACTGCTAATACTCAAAAATCGTCGCATTAGTGTAGTGTCTGTGCTGTCTATGCATTACAACTATGCAGTGGACGGGTCTCTAATGACCTTGTAGTTGATGGGACCTGAAACACCAACAAACAACAACAACCCAAAGAAAGTCGCATTAGTGTAGTGTCTGCGCAGTCTCTACATTAGAATTATGCAGTGGACGAGGCTCTAATGACCTTGAGGTTGAAGAGCCCTAAAATACCTAAAACACCTGAAAGGAGAAAGGTCAGAATGTTTATTAGCAATACGAATCTGTTGCTTCTGCGCAACTGGACGCTGTTGCCATTCTCAAATATTTCGTATTACATTTTTTTTTCGAACAATGGATCGTCCTGAAGACGTCCTAGTCTTTAAAATACTCGTACATACCAAGCATAACAAAAGGTTGTTGGATCCAATCGATTATGCCGTCCAGTGTACAGAGGGATGGAGGAGGATCAAAGAGCGAGAGAAAATAGAGATGAGCTTGTGAAGACACAAAACCCCCAATTTCTATTTTCTCCCGCTCCGATTTAGTCCACCAGTTCACCACAGTTAATCTTCACAGTGTACAATTATCAGATGCCAACGTCCAGAAATATACAAGTCGAGCATCTAGCTGCTTGAGGCGTAAGAGGAGCTACAAATGCATCATCTCAAAAGGCATTTGTCAACAAATTAGGGAAGATATTCAAGCAACGAGTACATTTCTGAAAGAAGAAGAAGAAAAGACATATACAGAAAGGACGATTAAATTTGCACTCGTATCTGCTAAAATTGGGTTGCGGGGAGGGGGGAGAGGACATATTCACGTAGAAAAAAAAACAACAAGGAGAAACCTAGTAGCAGAAGAGGAAGAGAAGGAGGAGAAAAGGCAAATCCAGTTATCTTTCTGCTGCCTCTGACTTTAGCTATAAACCTAAAAATGATAATGCATGCGAAAATGAGGAATTCAGATAAAAATTTGGAGATATGAACAACAAAGCTCATTTATAAATATGAAAACAAATCGTCCCCTTCCATGCTCCTAACGATAATATATTTAGCTTGTTTCGTTTAACATCCAGCTTAATACAACCCCTCTTTTGCGCTGTCGCTAGGAAATGAGTTCCTATGCCCGAGTTTTGTTCCGAAAAAAAAAAAGGTTCATCGATTAAAAGGTGGGGTGTGGAGTAAAGACAGTGGCTTACAAGTTTCTTCCATGCGTGAAAGATCAAGAACAGTAGAAATCCCACACATTACACACTAAAAGTACATGACCAATTCAAAGTTGTGACGTTTACATGTAAAATTAAATTACGAAAAAAGCATTTAACATACAAGGTGTCTTTTGTATGGGTCTACGTCAATTTGGCGCATGACAATTTGGCGTACGACAATTTGGCGTACATACAAATTTAGCGTATGACAATTTGGCGCATATATAATTTGACGTACATACCGATCTCTTGGGTGCCCAAATTTGTTCAAAATTGCAACGGTCATAACAACGTATTTCAACAGTCATTGCAAGGTAATAGAACAATGAATGCCTACCATAACTGTGTTATAGGGCCCTAATGACCTTCGAAGTCGATGGGCCCTAAAACACAAACAAACCCAACTGTGTTATACGGGACCCTTGCAATGACTTATGCCCACGCGTGGATTTAGGATAGGGTTTTTGGGGTTGCAGCCCCTCCCATGCACATATAAACTTATATTTGCATAATATTTGAGGTTTAGCTCAATCCCCTGGTTATGACAGTTACAATTTTGAACAAATGTGTGCACCCAAGAGATCGGTATGTACGCCAAATTGTCATGCGCCAAATTGACGTGATCCCCTTTTGTATACCTGTGTCAAAGATTTTATATACCGACATCAACCCCATCTTTTCAACATTCCACAGCAAAAAAAAATGCAGCAGCATTGGTTGCGTTTCGTTCGTTGGTGTTTTAGGGTCCCTCAACTACAAGGTCATTAGAATCCCGTCCACTGCGTAGTTCTAATGCAGAGAATGCACAGACACTACACTATGCACAGACGCAGTCTCCGCAGGGTAACTCACATGTAAGGCAAGGTGCAAAATGAAGCCGCAGGGTGACGCAGCCCTGCGAAATTCTGCTACCAGGCAATCACTGTTACGTTGAAAGCGATTTTAGTTGACGCAAATTGCAAACCAGTATGTTGAAAAACTGTGATTCAATGTGTGGTGATTGCCTGCAGGCAGAATTTCGCAGGGCTGCGTTACGCTGCGGCCTCATTTTGCGCCTTGCCTTAGTATGCGTTGCGCATGTTAAGTCGCAGGGTGACATGATTCAGTGCCTGCGCCACGTGACCCTGCGGAGTGCAGTGCCAATGCCGCAGTTTCCTGCGTGAAGTTGGTGTGACAATGACATAAAGCGGTGAGAAGCAAAGAAGTTCTCTTGTTATTTGATACAAGTATGGTGAAAACTGCGATTCAATGTGCGGTGATTGCCTGCTAGCAGAATTTCGCAGGGCTGCTACACCCTGCTTCACTTTCGCCACCTGCGTCTCATTTTCCGCCTTACCTAATGCGAAGATTTTTAGGTACCGTATTCTAATAAACGGCGCGCCGTTTATTTATTTATTTTTTTCAAAGGCCTTTTTGTTGCGCCGTTTATTGCCACTAGGCCACGTCGCCGCGGTGGTCTAGTGGTTAGTACACTCAGCAACTGCGCCAGTAGTTATAGGTTCGATACTGAACCGAGGTGGGCCGGCTTCTTTCGGGCTAGAGAGAGAGCGGCCGCGAGTGTGCCTTCTTTCGGATGACAAGTAAAACCAAGGTCCCGTGTGGGTGTACGATGGCACTTGCACGTAAAAGAACCCTCTACTATGCAACGGGTAGGTGAAGCAAAATTTCCAGGTGTAGGAGCTCCCCAACGAACACTAGACCGACGAGAAACAAGCGTACAGGTGCAGCTTTGGCCGGCAACCGGCTGCAGAAAAAATTTAGACCAATATATCGTCCTATGTCCATTCAGCGGGACAAGATGGGTACCCGACCCTGCCATTGGCGCGAAAAGTTAGGAATTGCTGTTTATATTTAATTACCTTTAATAAGGCACCCCATAGACAACCCAGCCAATATTCCTGTGAATTCCAGACGCCTGGCTGGGGTGCCCCCAGTCAGAGCATGTTCAGTTTGTTGGTGTTTTAGGGCCCTTCAACTACAAGGTCATTAGAGCCCCGTCCACAGCATAGTTCTTATGCAGAGACTGCACAGACACTACAGAGTGGCGATTTTGGGGTATTAGCAGTACCCAGTTTTCCCAAGCAGCCACCCATGTTAGCTGGGGTTGCACTGCTTAACTTCAGTGATCAGACGAGAACTGGTGTGTCCAATGCAATTCGCCGCTCCCGAGCATGTTCAGTGAACCCACAGACCCGATCCTGGCGGGATAAGGGTATGATGATGATGAAGAATTCAGTACCTTTAATAAACATTGCGCTGTTTATTATTTTTTTCCACCGTGAAGGCACGCCGGTTATTGGAGGACGTGGTTAATTGGAATAAATACGGTATTAGCGATACCCAGTTTTCCTCAAGTGAACACCCATGTCAGTACTAGCTGGGAATGCGTTGCTTAACTTCAGCGATCAGACGAGAACTGGTGTGTCCAATGCAATAAGCCGCTCTGTGAATCAATTAGAGTCCAAATTAAAGACCTCACCATTTCAAACCGCCAAACAATCTGGAGGCTATCAACCATTGATACCAAGCAATGCGCTAGGGTTGAGCTATTGCGCTATTGTTGCAAATGAGCTAGGGCTATCATCCGAGCACGTCGGTGCTTGAACGACGTATCTCAAAACAAGCCGATATTACGGAACATCATACCAAGTTTGATTTGAAACTGTGGCGTTCCAGAACTGCAACAAAATAATACTGATGCAATGCAACGGATCACTGCTGCTAATTGTGCCTTACGTCTTAGACTGCATTAAGGAAATGAGAGCATCTATCAAATTCCTTGTTAATTCCCTCGTTTTCAAGTCGAATGCTGCAATTAAATTTAGATAATTAGTAACACAATTAAACGCTTCCGGTTTATCAAACCACGCCTTCACGAAATTTCCCGTCACAATAAATGCAGCTAACGTAAGCAATTAGTTAACCAACGGAAAATATTATCTTCGTCCTCTCCTCTCATTCACGTTTAAGGCCTTAAATAGAGTTGACCCCTGCTAAAAGGACCCTTGTTAGAAGGACCCCTCATCTCAGATCTATGTCATTAATTACTGTTCTGAAGACTGCATATCGATTTTTCTTTTACAGAACTGATATGGGGTTACAATAGCAAAGCATCTCTTGTCTCCGATGATTGATTCTTACAAGCGGCTATAGTCATCGTCCAACATGTCCGTCACCAAGGTTGGAGAGTGCCCTGGCGCTACTACAACCACCACAAAGGAACCTCCAACATTGACCCTCGGCTGCAACAACACTGTCATCGAGCACCGCCACAACCCCGATCATCGTAGCATTCAAACCCAGGCCATCATCTACGTTGTGGTCATCTTAGTGCTCTATGTCTCCATCTTACTCTTGCTCGTTTGCAGATACCTGCGAACTGAACGTAATCGGTGTCGAATTCCCTACGTCCGAAGTAGTGGAATTCTTAAAAAACCGTGCGGAGGGCGCGATATTGAAGCAAGTCATCTCAGCACTGTTTCGACTCAACTGACTATGGAACGAGACTCTGCCGGTATGCAACCGACAACTGCTCTTTTACAGGTGGACACAGCCGTATGACAACAAGGCACTGGCCAGGCGATGGCAGGTAGGACACAACAGAGTTGTTCTGATAACTTCGTCTGGTGAATTTAGAGAGGACGGGTAACAACATCCTCTCAACAAGCAACCCTCTAGTGTTGAAGCACTAGGTGCATACTCGTGAGAACAGATCTACAATGGTAGTTGTCTCTAAGAGTAATATTTCTCTGTCGCAACGTCGAATCGACGCTTAGCATTTGTATTTAAATTACCGTTGTCCTCTTTCATCAACACATGAGTATCCAGTCCATTATGGTGTCGTTAGTCAGTGCCTTTGCAAATCATTAAGTTCAATGATAATGATATTACAATTACCATCATGTATCCAAGATGCCTGTCAAAAGAAGTAAAAGAAAATCACAAGTCATATCACATGCTTAATGCTAGGTCCAACGAATCGGAATTCAACATAGGGGCCAATATGGTACGAGTCAGGTGCAACTCAAAATTGGACCTGACTAGTCTCAACATCCTTTATACTACCTATCAAGACCTCTTAAATAACATAAAGTCCCTGGCCATATTAATGTGACCACTAGACATTTTCTGCATTTATAACATTTTTGCACACCATTTATGGGAGACATGCCATCATCCAGGGTGTGCACAAATTGCTTCCCATGATTCATAACCAGGGCGAGGCAGTGCTTTGTGCGGGTCTCTGGGCATATCGGAATTATGTCCAATGAGAGGGTGGATGCCGATGCCCGTCAGGTGGCCCACTTGCCAGAAGACACTGGCATTCCTGTTCCCTCCTCTGATGCTCTTCTGATGGTGTGGGAGGCCGCCCATGGACCGTGGCGTCACTAAGGGAGGGGGCAGGCCACACCAGGTTACACCACTCGCACCATGACAAAAGTGGTGACTCCAGAACAGAAGGAACAGAGCAGGCAGGGCGGCCTTTTTTGAAGGGAGGGGGGGGGGGACACCATGGCGTCACAGCACTGAGTGACGCAAACCCTAGCAGCACCTCTGCAGCTGGATATAAGATGGTGGTCACATTAATATGGCCAGGGACTGTATATACCTAGCCTAGTGAACCTTGACATTACACGTCAGTCATTATCCTAAAATGAGAACTTTATACATAACAAATTGACCTACACATGAAATGGGAAGAATATCAATTTCCAATTGAGCTATTCCTAGATTCGTCCTTTTTTTCAGAAACACACAATGAGCGAGGGGAGAGTGCAACAAATAACGATTCTACATTTTTATCATCTTTGAATCTCAGCCATCTTTAATTTTGTATCTAAACGGGGCTTAAGCCGTTATACACTTCGCGCTCGTAAACTATGTAAAATGAATCATCTGTGCAGCTTCTAGAGTCTCTAAAGTAGTTACTGTACTCTATTACAACGTGGGACGACCTAATGATCTCCAAACGAAAGGCAGACGAGAGAGAGAGAAAAAGAGAGAGATAATGAACACTTGAAATCGCAACGTTTGAATGAATCCATACAGGTTATAATTTAAAATGTTGCAACTGCAATAACGTTAATTTGAACGTTAACATAACTTCTTGACAACTTGTCTACCGACAAGTAAAACAGTGAGCCATTTGAGGTGAAACATTCTCTTTTTCTTTCTTTCAATCTCCTCCAATAGACTGCCATTGCATTCCTCTATATAAAGTTGTGTTTGGCCTAACAAACAAATGCATTAACATTTATATAATACTTGCTTTTCATTTTGTGATATGAGCCAGATGTTTTTAAAAATACAAAAAAGCTTTTTTAAAGGGTGGAGATAGGTTACAGATTTATCCAATGAGAAGAGTCGACAGCCTAATATAATACTGTGACATACACCTGTAATCTTCTAACCACATACCATTTATTATTACTGTATATGTTACGTTGTTTTATGTGAAAAAAAAAACAGAAATTAAAGGTGCATCTAATCAAGTAATAACAGAATACGCATGCGCTTCTAGTACATAGGCTTTTTCATATGCTTTATCAAGCAAATGTGTCGTATGCAGCAAGGGAATTTGTCTATTTAGTGTTTAAACTACAATTTCAATTTAGCATGCATAACCTCCCCCAACTTTTGTGTTTGCAAATATTTTAATATAAAAGGATAAAAAGTCTGTCAACTTCAATTTCTTTGAAAGACCACATGAAGTGTACGCAACAGGCATGCATTGCAATCAAGAGCAAAATTTACAGAATGAAATAAAAATGTGAGATTATTTTGATCGGATACACGTTATCAGACAATCTGCTCATTAATACAGCCGTCATTCCAGTTTCTTGCAAGAGAAATGCTGTATGACACTTTTCCCCGCTCTCTCTCTCTCTTACATACACACACAGACGGGATCAATAACGACTATACTCTTATACTCATTATTTCCCCCAAGACTAAGCAGAAAATACGCGCACATATTCATATACTATACTCAAAATTTTGTCATGATATTGTTACAAATGCAATTCCTTTACATGCATATATAACATTTACAGAACTTGGAGCACCTGAAAACATCCAATTTGCTTTTATTAAAATATGAATTTTATTTGGATGTCGAGAGAATAATAGACATCATTACCATCTGACGTATACTGTCCTAGAAAAAAAAAGACCATGTATCGTACACAACAAGTTACTTAGATTTTGCTCTCAAAATAAGTTGCTGCTATTTGAATCAAGACTGCCTTATAGTACATCAGCCTACAAAATATTTGTGATCCTTTTTTTAAATTAAGAAACCTGAGGCTTTTCTGAACAAATCACTTTCACAATATCTTTGAAGAGATTGAATGGAAAACGTCAACCTTATAACGGAAGAAAGAAATCCCACATTTAACACAGTTCCACTCTACCATAGTGTGATTTGACACAATAGAATAGATGTATTGTGAATCTACCATGCATACGTAATTTTTCAGTAAATGAAAATCAGTTCAAAATTGATAAGTATTTTATGGGCACTGTGCACCAAGCGAATGACGATTATAGAACTCTCGTGAGTATATTAACTGCAACATAATGACATAATAATAATATCAAATGCTATTGGGAGAACTCAAACGAGAAATTCAGTACACGCTAAAGCGAGCAATCGTTAAAAAAAATACACATTTCTCATAACTTACTTCTTTAGGCTTTTTCTTTTCAGAAAAGAAAAGGTCGTACAGTATACTGTAGCTGGTAGCGATCACCGAGTCTTTCGAATTTATAATTTATCAACAGCACGAAATCTACTGTAATATGCAAATACATACACGGTTAATCAGAAAAGGAATTTTTACTAAAGTCATTCCAATCTTTTCATATAATATACAATAAATAAGACCTACATGTATACAGATACCACTTCATTGTTTTTATCTTACGTATTAGGCTTACATTTTAGAACTTAATATATGATGTCTTCTGATGATTCCTTGTTCTACAAGGTGCTGACACCGTAAAAGTCATTATTTTATTATAGGCTTGATCATGTGTAGTTCTAAACTGTTCCATAATAGTCTTTGTTCGTTTTTTTTGTGTCTATTTCTTATAAGAGGATGATCTTTGGTACATATTTTATCTTCGTCTTATGTAATTCTTAACTATTACCAATGCCATTCACGAATGGAAATTTCAACATCCGGGGATGTTATGAATAATTTCCTGTTTCGATAGTACTCCACCCTATCATACACTACGTTGATAGTCATATTCAGCCTTATTCTACAGCTGCCAGAATAGGAATTTGTGATCGAAATATTTTTTACTTCAAGTTTAAGGTTTTAAAGCAAATGTATGCAAAGAAAAGATATAACGTTGTTGCCATGATGACTATGATCAATATACACATCCTTCTTATCATAAATCACTTTACATTTCGGCATTATCTAAAGCAGTACAGTATACTGAATATGCTTTGTGGTTTTCCTGTAATAACGAAGTAAAGAACAAAATGTGCGTATTTAAAGTCAAAGAATTTCAAAAGTAATTTAAAGTTTGAACGACTTGTAACTTTATATCATTTATCATTTAAATGAGATTTTTTTTTAAAAAAAAAACAACTTAATATACTGTATTTCCTTCTACTGTATATTCATATTCGAATGTGGAACAGAATTGAACAGTGGAAAAATAAGACCGTGAGTCAACCAGTTTTCTGAAACCAAATTATTATTACAGCATATATTGTTACCTTTAATTATGCTGCCGTTAATCATTAAACTATATGAATATAAGATGTAATTTATTTATATTTTGTAGGTATGGAACTACTTTGAAACTCGGCGAATTAAAGGAATGTTCTCATTTGACTTTAATCCTGTTTACAGTACACTATATATCATCATCATAATACCCTGATCTCGCGTGTGGGGGAGCGGCTTATTGCGTTGAACACACCAGTTCTCGTCTGATCACTGATGTGAAGCAACGCAACCCCAGCTAGTACTGACATGGGTACCGTTAATACCCAAAAATCATCGCATTGGTGTAGTGTCTGTACAGTCTCTGCATTAGAACTACACAGTGGACGGGGCTCTAATGATCTTGTAGGTAAAGAGCCCTAAAACATGAACGAAACTGCGTGTGGCAGGGTCGGATCTGCGGATTCTAGCCCTCCACTCCCGTCTATCTCTCACTAGGTCCCCGTCCACACTACCATAATGGTCCCCACATTTCATGTCCCTAATCTAAGAGTAGCCCCTTCTCTAGATGAGATTGCTCTGACTGGGGGTCTAACTGTCAGGTTGTTCCCTGGGGGATGCTCCTAAACTTCATTAACAGCCACTTTATATACGACTTGTCAATATTTACCAAATTACCAACATAATTCTTTAAGAAGTCATTTAGTAAAATGTGCAGCACATTCAAGTACGCACAGACATACAATATAACTACGTAAAAGCAGATAGGTAGCAACACCACACCTGCCGGCTCTATGTCACAGGCAAACCTAGGCGGCTGCCTAGGGCGGCAAATTTCATTTTTTTTGTTTTTTGTTGGAGTTTAAGGTCCCGTCAACTACGAGGTCATTAGAGACCCGCAAATTTCATAGGGGCGGCTGATTTCAGAGGTACTTCCTTGCCATGCAGTCTGTCAGTCATGTCTATCAGCCTGGGGTTCCCAAATTTCTCTGATTGGTTGGGCCTTTTCTAAATGTTGCTATTGGGACAAATGCCAAGCACGTGAGGGACGCTTGGACAATTAAGAACTGTATTAGATTCAATGGGGGCGGCGGCGATGGACCCACTTGCCTAGGACGCCTGAAACTCACGAGCCGGCCCTGGGTAATACCAACTTGGGACCACCCTAAGCATGACTATTTTCAAAAAGAATTCAAGGTAGTCAGATTTTGCTTCTCATTTGTGGACATGATTTACATAAAAGTAAACAGACCTGCTTCAGTGGTTCACAATTGCGTTCACCTTTGATGAACTGTCATCGACGCTGGCTTCGCACTAGTCATAATCAAATACGCAACAATTAAAATTTTATTAACAGCGCCAACGGAGTGAACTTTATAAAGCAAAAATATCTCAAGGGAGGATAGGCCCCTATCTGGTGATGACAATTATTTTCGCAGCTCTCTATGGCCACATGTCACTCAATATTGACAAGTAGCAACGAACAGCGTCATCAGATGCACATCATCATCATACCCTTATCCCGTCTGTGGCAGGGTCGGGTCTGCGGGTCCACTGAACATTTTCTGACTGGGGGCACCCTAACCAGGCGTCTGGGACCGGCAGGAATATTGGCTGGGTTGGCTGTGGGGGGATGCCGGCCTACCCCACTTGTTCCAACATCGCATTATACAACCAAAATAGAAACTTTTGGCAGGTAAATTGTTGGTTATAATATTGCATGGTGTCTGACCTATTGCACAATAACAATAAGCAATTCAATGCACACACATGGGGTTATAGATGCATATTCTCCAATATAACAGCAAAACTCTCAAACGCCATTTGCCGCTGGTCATTTGTTATACCTGTAATTGCCATAAGTTATAGGTGAATTAAGTTCCGCGCCGCAGTTAATCAAGAAACCGTCAAATTATTCACTTTATTCCTATTTGTAAGAAGAAATAAATCGATAGAGACCCTGTTGGATACAATGCATGACAGCAACTAAGTTATGCCTACTTTTTATTAATTCAGTTGAAGTAAATAATATAAACCAAGCATATGACTAATTTGATTGTTTTATCATTCAGAGAAACAAAAAAGGTAGACGTAGGCACCTGAAACAATTACTTCAAAACAAAGAATTCAGGTAAATACAATACTAAATTTTAAGTCCCTGAGTTTTCTTGAACAGGAACTACTGTACAATACGTGCTGGCGTCATTTGTGAAACACTTTGCTTACTGCAAGTTTACTAATTGTTTTTCTTTTATTAATTGTCCTCTCGTTGAAATGATATCAATTATAAATTAATAAAAGGAGATATTATAGAGTGAATGACCTAATAAAACTATCCCCTTCAATATCTAGAATTTCTTGGAGAGCTTTTGTCCATTACAACTTGATCATAAAATCTAGTAGCGAAAAACATTTTCACCATTTCAACAACTAAACATAAAACTCAATTCAAAAAACGAAATAGATTTTGCATTTAATATGTTAATAAAGTTGTTGAGAAATGAGGTCACCCACGATATTACTGAGAAGGGATAAGGGGATTGAAAACAAGGATACGTTAAATCAGCATAAAACTCGATGAAACATTTATTTGACCTTTTAACCTTTTCTATTACATTCTAGTTATCAAGTCGATGTCGCATTCAATTCATCAATTCCTTTCATAATTTTATTATCTATCAATTTTATGCAATTTCGAGACGTTATACCACGTTTACACATTTGTGCGAACGGTGAGGGGCAAGTCACAAGACAAGACTTTGGCGCCCTTTGGTTGATCGGTCCTGAAGATGTAAGCACGCGAAATGATGAGCGGATGGTGGAGATGAAAGAAACCAGGGATAGACTATATACAATTTTATTGGTCAGTAGACAATCACGAGGTGTCCGGGCGCATTCCTCTGGACTGCAGTCATAGGACCAACTATGTCGCAATTGACTAAATTAGGAAAGGGAGAGAGCGGCAAATTGCGTTGGACACACCAGTTCTCGTCTGATCACTGAAGTTAAGCAACGCAAGCCCAGTTAGTACTGACATGGGTGGTCGCTCGGGAAAGCTGGGGTACTGCTAATACCCAATAATCGTCGCATTGGTGTAGTGTCTGTGCAGTCTATGCATTACAACTATGCAGTGGACGGGTCTCTAATGACCTTGTAGTTGACGGGACCTTAAACACCAACAAACAAACCCTGTTAGTACTGACATGGGTGGCCGCTTGGGAAAACTGGGTACCGCTAATATTCAAAAATCGTCGCATTACTGTAGTGTCTGTGCAGTCCCTGCATCAGAACTACACAGTGGACTGGGCTGTAGTGACCTTGTAGTTGAAGGGCCGTAAAACACCAACAAACAAACAAACAATAGGAAAGGGAGATGTAAAAAACCCTCCACTGATGGTTCATGCTGTCAGGAGACAGATGATTTTTGTTTCTAGGGTCCTTCAACTACAAGATCATTAGAGCCCCGTCCACTGCATAGTTTTAGTGCAGAGACTGCACAGACACTGCACTAATGCAACGATTATTGGGTATTAACATCATCATCATACCCTTATCCCGCCTGTGGCAGGGTGGGGTCCGCGGGTCCATTGAACATGTTCTGACTGAGGACACCCCAGTCAGGCGTCTGGAACTCGCAGGAATATTGGCTTGTTGTCTGTGGGGGGATGCCGGCCTACCCCACTGTTTATTATTGGGTATTAACAGTAGCCAATTTTCCCAAGCGGCCACCCATGTTAGTACTAACTGGGGTTGGTTGCGTTGCTTAACTTCAGTAATAAGACAAGAAGCAGCTCCCGAGACAGATGATCAGGGCTCATAATGTTATAACAATGTTATCATGCTGGACCATGATAACGTTGTGATGATATCAATAGATCTGATCCTTATCACACACACACAGAAAGGGGAAGAAATGACCTCTCAACTTAACATTAAGCTAATGCGACGCTTTTTGGGTAATAGCGGTACCCAGTGTTCTCAAACGGCCACACATGAGAAGTAGTGTGTCCACCAGTATAGATGGAGTTATGCAGTTACCCAGCGTGCTCCACACTATGCCACCAAGGCGGGTTTGGGGACAAGTTAGCTGCCGGAGAGTGAAATATTATAATTAGGCTGAGTTTTCAGTTTGTTTGTGTTTTAGGGCCCTTCAACTACAAGGTCATTAGAGCCCCGTCCACTGTGTAGTTCTGATGCAAAGGCTGCACAGACATTACACTAATGCGATACTAGCGGTACCAAGTTTTCCCATGCAGTCACCCATGTCAGTACTAACTGGGGTTGCGTTGCTTAACTTCAGGGATCAGACGAGAACTGGTGTTTCCAACGCAATTTGCCGCTCCCATAATTAGGCTGAATGGCCAACCTTATGTATAGTAACGTTGGTGATGATGTCCATCACAACAGAGGAAATTCAATCAATGACCATAATGGCCTTTTAATATTGTATGCATGTAGCATGCATGAAAGAGTTGACCACCACAATTCAGAAAAAAAAAGAAACAATCCCAGTCATTGGAGTTGATTTTTCCTCGCTTCAGTACCGGAAATAGAAGAAACCCGGAACTGAATTGTAAGTGAAGGGCAAGGGTTCGAGTCTCTCTCTCAACTATTCAGTCTGCAGGTCATTTTTCCACAGCAACGAGAACATAAGTGATGGTCATTAACCACAGTAAACAATAACGGATGCTGAAACTCTCGACATTTCATGGATGTGTCCTATTGTTCTCTCCTTTTCCAAGTACTTAACATCAAAATCCTGTATCTAATTCTCAAGCTGCGTGATGTAGTAGGTACTTGCTTACAACTGACCTCAAAATATCATCATCGGCCACCAGTGACCACTATAATATACAAGAGTGGTCGTATAGCAAACACTCTCACCGCGCAATGGAGCCATCAATGTTAAGTGAATATAAAAGTTATGGTCTAAGCTTATCAATAATAACTTTCAGATAGGACATTCAGTGGACACAATGGTCATTTTACTACGTCGTACGATGAGAAAATCATTCATGGGAATTGTGTTTGGCAACTTCAGATGAGTACATGGGTGCCATACAGAATTTTAACTAGATATTAATACGGGGGCGATACATTTCGTGGGATAGGCCGGCATCTCCCCCTCTACAACAACCTAGCCAATATTCCTGCGGGTTCCAAACGCCTGGCCAGTGGCGGATTCAGGGGCGCATCAAGGGTGAAGCACTTCCAAAAACGTACGCCCCAATTATTTTTAAATATTCAGAATCCCCTTAGTATAAATCTAGCTAGCAATTACAGTAGGTCCTCTACTGCCCTTTAGAGAATGTCCTATCTTCAGTGGTTTAACCAACTACAGATTGGACTGCAACTGTTGGACTGGCAGTATAGAAATGGGGATAGCAATGCAAACATGCCTCATCAGTTGCGCCCCATTCAGGCACTGAGGGAGAGCAGTTGCTGCATTGCTCCCCCCCCCTCTGAATCCGCCCATGCGCCTGGCTGGGGTGTCCCCAGTCAGAGCATGTTCAGTGGACCCGCAGACCCTATCTTGCCACAGACGGGATTAAGGTATGATGATGATGGTGATGATTCATACAGGCAATACAGGACTCCAGACAGGCAAGTGGAGCCCCGTGTGATAGGAGGGACTCAATTAAGTTGGAAAGGCAGTTTTACAAGGCAGTGGTTAGACCCGCTATGCTATATGGATCACAGTGTTGGGCAGTAAGGGAGCGGCGAACTGAGTTGGACACACCAGTTCTCGTCTGATCACTGAAGTTAAGCAACGCAACCCCAGCTAGTACTCCCACTTGGGAAAACTGGGTACCTCTAAAACCCAAAAAACGTCGCATTAGTGTAGTGTTTGTGAAGTTTCTGCATTAGATCCACTTAGAGGACGGGGGACTATCATCACCTTGTAGTTGAAGGGCCCTAAAACACCAACAAACAATTGGGCAGTGAGGAAGGGCCACGTCAATAGAATGCAAGTAGCCGAGATGCGAATGCTGCGGTAAGTGGGCGGGGTGTCGAGAGCTGAGGGTGGGGGACATCACGGAAAAAATGAAGGAGAGTAGGTTGAGGTGGTATGGACAGTTAAGGAAAAGAGGGGAGGAGGAGCTAGTTAAGTCCATTTCAGGAATGCAGGGAGTTGGATGCGCCCGAGGCAGGGGGAGACCGAAACAGATTTGGACTCACAGGGGTATATGAGCGGGGTGTCCAGAGTTGATAGAATAAGGAATGAGTATATTAGAGGTAGCCTGGGGGTGGTGGACATCGCGGAAAAAATGAGGGTGACTAGGTTGAGGTGGTATAGACACGTAATGAGGGGAGGAGGAGCTGGTTAGGTCCATTTCAGGAATGCAGGTGGTTGGAAGCAGTGCCGTAACGAGGGCGTGGCGAAGAAGGTGGCCGCCACTGGCGCAACTGGGTTTGGGGCGCAACATTTTTAAGTCTTTTGTCATTATTGGGTTACAGCGAGGCGCAAGTTAGACGCTTGCCACAGGCGCTTCATACCCTCGTTACGGCCCTGGTTGGAAGCACCGGGGGCAGGGTGATACCGAAGCAGACGTGGGAACAGGTTGTCTGTAAGGATATGGTAGTTTGTGTGGTGGACGGGGACCTGGTGGGAGAGACGGGAGTGGAGGGCTAGAACCCGCAGACCCGACCCTGCCACAGGCGGGATAAGGGTATGATGATGATTAAAACGGATAATACTTTAATCCTATTGTTGTGCTTCACATCAGGAGAGAATTTATTATGAACCGATATTTTTTTATCTTTTACCGATAATAGATTCGACCGAAAAAGAAATTATTGGTTTTTGTCCACTGCAGCAACTATTGGGATGTTGCCGGTCAGGCAGCAACTTGGTGACGCTTGAATCTGCTGACGACGCGATCGGGCCATCGGGCTCTGATGACCTTCCACGCGCCTGACTGTCTACGATGGCACAAGTCGATGACCGCGATGTTCCTTCTACGTTGTCTGTTGACAGTGTCGTCTCACGACAAGAGTCTAATTTACTTAGAGACAACTTGGAGATAGTCTTGGCAATGTCTTGTTCTTCTGAACGTACCACCAAAGACTTCTGGTCTTCCGCCTCATCATGATGACAGTCACTACTCCAAACAACTTTTGATGGCGACGCAGACGATGTACATGTCACCCTCCAGTTTTCGAGCTGCTGTGGAGAAGGCGTCATGAAGACTGCGCCAAGAGAACTGATTTGTCCCAAAGCAGGTCTGGAAGACGGCCAATGGCATGATCTATGGCTTCTGGAAGAGCAAGACGTTGGCGGTGAAGTTGTTGCAAGCTCAGAACTCTCTGCCTGTTTATCAATAAGGAAACTATTTTCATTTTCTGAGTGTATTTGGCACTTGAACAACGAATCACTGCTGGTCCTTGGGCGCACCTGTAATGCCGCCGTATCGACCGTTTGAACCCTGTCCAATAGTGGCAGAGTGAAACACAAGTTCTTGTTCAGTCTGTCTTCGACACGTTGGTGAGTAAATTTATTCAGATTCCCATCACAGCCTTGCCAGATGAGTTCCAAGAGATTAGGATTGCAAGTGGGAAACAAACGTGTTAGAAGTTCTCTCTTTACCCCTGGACAACTGCTGCCAGAACTGTGGACCGGAGATGGCACAGGAATCCTATTATCCACAGGACCCAATGGAGTAAAAGCCGACAGAGGGATGGACGTAGGTGGAAGCAACGTTGCTGGACTTGAGATGGTCATGTCACATAGGTGCGTCCAACGTTCTCGTTCCAGCATCACTTTTTCCAGTTCCTTATCAGCGAAACAACGCCGCTTTCTCATTCTTTCGGTGATGCACGGTAATAAGGACCTTAGAGCTTCATTGGTCTGCAGAGGATTGCCTCGAACTTTACAACCTAGTAGGCAACAATAAAAACCTTTATCGATTAGTGTCACAGAGATCGCCCTAAATCCAGCTGTTCGTTAAACCAACAAGTTGTCCCAAAACACTCTCTTGCACCAAAATGAATCTGTGACTGGAAACTCACCTTGTAAAATATCTCTGGACAGTGAACTCTGTTGTAAGGTCCTCAGGTGACGCTGATAAAGCTTCTTTTGCGCTAAAAGTGTTTCGATCCTTTTAATCTTGGCTGATTTGGCTTGTTCGTCTTTATTTCCTTCGCAGGCCGCCTGGTGTCTAGAGAGTCATGAAAAAAAAAAGAAAACACGTTGTGCCATAAAGATTAACTCTTATACTGTTCCTGGGCCATTCCTGAAGGGAGTTCAATATCTATTCATTCCAAATGTCATTTGCAGTGTATGTTTAGGACTTGTGACCAAGCGGAACGATTTGGTCGGCTGAAATCTCAAATCACTGAAGGAAAATGGCCATAAAAAATCGATTGATGTCTTAAGTGCCTAGATGGACTGAATGGAAATCACCAATTTCACTTTCCCTGCCTTTAGCGCAGTTTGAAGCACTTAAAACGATAATTCAGACAAGAATTTCATCTTATAGTCTTCCAGAAGTCAAGTCTTTATACAACAACTGCTCATAATTAACTTCAACTACAGAAAATTTAACTTGGTTCAAAGCAGCAATTTCGTGTTGTTACTCAATGCTCACAGCAGCTGTTCTTTGGCGTTTTACGGCCCTTCAACTACAAGGTCATTAGAGCCCCGTCCACAGCATAGTTCTAATGCAGAGACTGCACAGACACTACACTAATGCGACGATTTGTGGGTATTAGCAGTACCCAGTTTTCCCCAGCGGTCACCCATGTCAGTACTAGCTGGGGTTGCGCTGCTTAACTTCAGTGATCAGACGAGAACTGGTGTGGTGCCCAACGCAATCCGGTGCTCCACTACACTGGGACTTCTGTGGCTGCATTTTACCCTCGCTAGAGCAAAATTTATATTTATCGCAGTGGCTCAGTGGTTTGCGCACGTAACTCATAAGTTCATGGTTGCACGTTCCATCCTGGTCGAAGTACAGGACTCCTTTCGGCTAATGGAAAGGGAAGACCCCCCCCCTCCAAATGGTGTCTCTCGAGTGGCGCGAACAGTGTTACCATTCCATAGAAAAGAACCCCTTCTCCATAGGTTAAGATGGGCTCTAATGACCTTGTAGTTGAAGGGCCCTAAAACACCAACAAACAAGAGGTTGTGTGACATTAGACCGGCGAACAAGCAACTCCTAACTTTTCCCGCCTATGGTAGGGTCAGGTACCCATCTTGTCGCTCTGAATGGACACAAGGGCGATATATTGGACAGTGTTTTTTCGCTGCCGGTTGCCGACCAAAGCTGCAACCCCTATGCTTATTTATCGTCGGTCTACTGTTGATTGGGGCACTCCACCGAGCTCTTACACCTGGAAATTTCTTACACGTGCAAATGCTACCGTACACAACAACCGGACCTCGGTTTTACTTCTCATCTGAAAGAAGGCGCACTCGAGGCTTCTCTCTCTCTCTCGCCCGAATTAAGCCAACCCACCTCGCTGTCCCAACAATTCGTCCGGGCACCAGTGGAAAAAATGAGTATTACTCAACCCTGCGATGAGCGGGAAAAGGGATTAGGAAAAATGGTTCCTTGTGGGCGAATAGATTTTCTTGAATCACTGGTGGTGAATCACTACTTGGCCTCAGTGCTAAGATCACATATACCCACCCTTCCCATGTTTGTTTCGTTGGTGTTTTAGGGCCCGTCAACTATAATAGTCATTAGAACCCCGTCCATTGCATAGCTCTTTCTAATGCAGATTCTGCACAGAAACTACGCTGTTACAATGAATTTTGCGTATTAGTAGTACCCAGTGTTCCCAAGCGATCCCTCATTCAAGTACTAGCTGGGGTTGCGTTGCTTAACTTCGGTGATCAGACAAGAACTGGTGTGTCCAACGCAGTAGGGCCGCTTCCCACCAGTCCCAGGAAAAGCAACTTCTAACCCTTTTCCCGCTTATGGCAAGGTCGGGTACCAATCCTTTTGAATGGACACAAGGGTGATCTGTTGAACCGTGTTTTTGCGCCGCCGGCTGCCAACCAAAGCTACAACCCAGGGGGGAGAGAGAGAGACTCCAACGAGCTCTTACACTTGGGAATTTCGCCTCATCTACCCGTTGCATAGTAGGCTTTGACATGCAAATGCCATGGTACACCACGCGAGATCTGGGTTTGTTTGTTTGTTGCTGGTGTGTTTTAGGGCCCTTCAGCTACAAGGTCATTACAGCCCCGTCCACTGTGTAGTTCTGATGCAGAGACTGCACAGACACTACACTAATGCGACGCACGGGACCTGGGTTTTACTTCTCATCCTAACCAAGGCGCACTCGGGACCTCTCTGTCGCTCACTCGAAGGAAGCCAACCCACCTCGGTCCAGTATCGAACCTAGAACTACTGACGCAATTATTTATTTATTTTAAAACGTACATCGGGTACAAAATCATCATAGAGACTTAGTACAAGGTAACTTAGGTGCTGGTACGTGAGGACAAACCCCGGGAATTAACGGCGGGAAGCGACGGCCGTGTGCGGCGATCAGGTCAAGGCGCCTAAACAGTGCGCGAGGAGCTTCCTTTTGAAATGTTGGCAGTTGCTAAAGCACCTGAACGCGGAGCAAGAAAATATGGAGGAACGAATGACGAAGGGAACGGTGTTCCACAGGGGGAAACTGACCGGCGCGACAATCTTGGAAGAGGGCGCTAGGCTCGAACCGAAACCGACGGGATCTCCTGGCTGTGGCCGAAAAGGTTTGTTTGTTGGTTGTTGTTTGTTGGAGTTTAAGGTCCCGTCAACTACGAGGTCATTAGAGACCCGTCCACTGTATAGTTCTAATGCATATACTGCACAGACACTACACTAATGCGACGATTATTGGGTATTAGCAGTACCCAGCTTTCCCGAGCGACCACCCTTGTCAGTACTAACTGGGCTTGCATTGCTTAACTTCAGTGATCAAACAAGAACTGGTGTGTCCAACGCAACTCGCCGCTCCCTTGTTTGTTGGTGTTTTAGGGCCCTTCAACGGGATCTCCTGGCTGTGGCCGAAAAGGTTTGTTTGTTGGTGTTTTAGGGCCCTTCAACTACAAGGTCATTAGAGCCCCGTCCACAGCATAGTTCTCATGCAGAGACTGCACAGACACTACACTAATATGACGATGTTTGGGTATTAGCAATACCCAGTTTTCCCAAACGGCCACCCATGTCAGTACTAGCTGGGGTTGCGCTGCTTAACTTCAGTGATCAGACGAGAACTGGTGTGTGCAACGCAATTCGCCGCTCCCGGCCGTACTGAGAGATATGGTGAAGCGGGTGAGAGGGGTGCTTATCCACTACGCCATCGAGGCGGGTCCCCACCACTTTCAGGAGATACAAAAAGAAGTGCGGAGGTCGATATAAAGATGCCGAAATTGTAAAAGAAACTAAATAAATATTTTATATCATCATAATCATTAGTCTCTCTCATTGTTCGTTATTATCAAAAGTCGACTTTTATATATTCATATCTCGTATAAATGGCGGTATTAAAACGATGATGATGATGATGATGATGATGATAATCATAATAAAAGTAGGTCCTGCTTATCCTGAGACGGGATGACTGCTGTTGTGTATGGGGTCATGCACACACACACACACATAAGACGAGTACAATTTTACTTTTTAAAAAAAAAAAAATATGGTGCGATACTCGAGACATGGAGGACGGAGAGACAGGTTCCGATTCACTACCGCTCACTTCTCAAGTTGGATTCAATTTCGTCATAAAGACGAATAAGTCTCCTTTAAACAGTGCAAACATTATTTCCATCTTAAATTACCCGAGACAATTTCTGTGAGAGTGCGCATTGGGGAGCAAAAGGCACACACACAAAACCTCTAGGAGGACCCATCGGTTCCTTCTTTTGATGTCTTCGAGTCACCATATCCATTCATTTAACTCACATTTACGCCAATCACATGTTAGTAGTAACTGTATGAAATTAAAAACAAGCATAATTATTAGGGACAAGAAAAGGTTAATGGGTAGTGAGGAAGAGGGGCAGGGCAGGGCAAGGGGAATGGCTCGGTGAGGGGGGTAAGAAAGGGATGTAAAGAAGGTGGAAGGGTATGCAGAGGAGAATGGACCGGCTGTACCTCCATGGGACACAATTCTGCAACGGGCTTCCTAGTGATTCTCTTGCATTTAACTACCGGCACTTTTTATTGCCCGAAATAAAATTTTTTTTCGGATTTTGGGTAATGGCCTGGTCACATTTCTAAAGGGCCTCTGAACTTGTTAGTGGCGTTTGTATTACTCGTGTTTTAGGGCCTTTCAACTACAAGATCATTAGAGCCCCATCCACTGCGTAGTTCTAATGCAGAGACGGCACAGACACTACACTAATGCGACGATTTTGGGGTAATAGCGGTACCCAGTTTTCCCAGGCGACCACCCATGTCAGTACTAGCTAGGGTTGCGTTGCTTAAATTCCGTGATCGGACAGGAACTGGTGTGTCCAACGCTATTCATTAGAGCGCCGTCCACTGCATAGTTCTAATCTACAGTCTGCATAGACACTACGCTGTTGCGACGATTTTTTGGATATTAGTAGTTCCCAATGTTCCCAAGCGATCACCCATGCTAGTACGAGCCAGGGTTGCGTCGCTTAACTTCCCTGATCAGATGAGAACTGGTGTGTCCAAAGCAATACAGCCGTTCACTGTTAGTGGTGTATGGAGGTTTCTTAGTAAGGGTGCTGAAGGTGGGAAAGGAACGTCTGTCTCTGTACTGCCGAAAATAATTTAGCTCAACGCCAGGGCGAGAACCTCTCTACCCTAGGAACTTCGCCGATTTAACTCCACATAAAGAAAGGGTTCTTTTGAAGCGGTGACATCGTGCACACCCTCATACGGGACTACGGCTTTACTTCCCTCTACGGCGAAAGACGCACTTGGGGCATCTCTCGCTCCACACAACTAACTCATCTCAGCCTGGATGGAACCTGCAACAACAGACTCACGAATCCAGCACTATACTACTGAGCCTACTATTCCATCCCGAATATGAAGCAAAGCCACTAATGAGCATCAAATGACCCTTTCCATGTGCCGCCTTTCCTCGTTTTCTCTGGTAATTATCCCTCAGAGTACACCCCGGTTTCGAACCTCTGTATTACTTTACATCCTCTTTTTGCGGGAATGCCATCTTTAGTAATGCCTAGGACTGGATTCAAAGATGGACACATTGGATACACATTGGGTCACTTGTTGACTGAAAGCCTCATAGATGCCAGGTAACGAGTTCCAAAATCCGAAAAAAAAAAGGTTGCGAGGCAACTAGGTAGCCATCATATACTCCACACAGGGCCACTGCTTTGCCTATCATCTGTGTAAGAAGGACGTCAGGATATCCTTCCTTCCGGTCCCAATAAAAGGCCAGAATTTGAAATGGTCTTAATGTCATGATGCGAATACTCCACCCTAGTTAAGTGCGTTTATGAAATCCAAATGGACAAAAGAATCGTCTCAATTTCGTGAATGTAGGTTAACTTCCGTCAGAAACCTTTTAGGACTCGTTCGGAATTGGTCTAGCAAAGTGTTGGTCAAAGCTCAATATCCACAAAATGACCACTATATCGACTAGAGTCTAATGGTATTGGCCTCTCGATTGATTACAGATAACAAAGACGTGGGGGCTGGGGGTTGTATTGCGTTGGGCACAGCATTTCTCGTCTGATCACTGAAGTTAAGCAACACAACCCCAGCTAGTACTGCCACAAGTGACGGCTTGGGAACACTGGGTACTGCTAATACCCAAAAATCGTTGTAACAGCATAGTGTTTCTGCAGACTCGGCATTAGAACCACGCAGTGGAAGGGGCTCTAGTGACCGTTGTAGATGAAGGCCCCTAAAACACTAAAGAAACAAACAGAGACAGGGAAATGGACACAGTCAAGCCATTGGCGAGTTTACAACAGTTATCGGACACCTGAACAGAACACCAGGGCAGGCCTTTAGGGACACCAAAACCGGATTTTCATAGGGCACGGCACCTACGTAGGGTTCGATACTGGAGTGTAATGAGATAGTTTATGGTGGACGCGATTAGAAATGCCTTTTAGCAGTAGATTGACTGTGCTATAATTAAGGTCCGAGTCCTAAACTTGACCAAAACTTTCATCAAATTTTGGACTCGGACAATGGCTGTCAAAGGAGAGAGGATGAAAGGGGTAGAACAGTTAATTGTTGTTTGTTAGTGTTTTAGGGCCCTTCAACTACAACGTCCTTTTGGGTATTAGCGGCACCCAGTTGTCCCAAGCGGCCACCCATGTCAGTACTAGCTGGGGTGCGCTGCTTAACTTCAGTGATCAGACTACAACTGGTGTGTCAAAAGCAATTCGCCGCCGCCGGTAGAACAGTTCAGCAAAAGTAAGTGTAACAAGAAAGAAAGTCGAATGGTCACTTCCTCACCTTCTAAGAGCCACTTGGGCAGCCATCACTCTCTGCCGCTCGACCACCAACAAACAATTAGCACAATGGCAATCTCGCCACCTGCAATATTTCTTATGCCCTTTCAGGCAGGACACTACGCCATGATTACGGCAGCGAGCGCATTTAGGTGTTCTCAGCAATCTCCGACCAGCTCTGGAAGAGGCCACTTTCGTTGTCGTCGAACTCACTTGACCGCCACTATCTTCCGGTGATCCACAACTTCCTGTATCTGATATCTTGGAATCGGTCCGGTTGTCCAACTCGACGCCACGATCCATCATCAAAGCGTCAATGTATCTACCACACATACACAACACAAAGTTGTCAAAATTCCATCTTCTAAATTATCATCAAACAATTTCTCCTTATGTGGACAACGGTCATCCGGGAATGGAGGGGTTAAGGAATAAAATTAACATCATCTTACCCCACTCAGAACAATCTTGACCGAAAACTGCAGGAGGCGCGCACAAATCACAAGCCCGTTTCCGCCGAAATCCACGATTCCAACAAAGATGATGAATGGTTTTGCCAGGCACTTTTGGCCGCCTTAGGATTACCACCAACAGGACTTCGGGAGGCGACTCTTAAAAGAGGTTGAAGGGAGAGTCAAAAACGTAGGACTAATGAAGTGTACCTACAACCAAAATTTCACTTTCGCCAATCAGGCGAGCTGATGGCGGCAAAGAAGAGGTGGGTGTATGGGGGTATGTAATAATGAAAGGGAGTCAGGAGAGCTACGACGGCCCATTCAGTAGTGGGTGCTGCTGTTGGTAGTGGTGGTGGTGGTGTCGGTGAAGAGACCCGAGGAGGAGGAGGGTGAAGAAATTGGGAAAACGGAATTGTAGAAGGAGGAAAAGGATGAACTCAACAGACAACCCCAGAACGCCACCAACTTTTCGTCACCTTTTTTTTTTTTTTAAAGAGAAGAACGAAAGTGAGACTCCAATAAGAAATAAGGAGCCCAGCTGCCAAAATATGACTGACGTCGACTACCCACCAATTCCAAGAGCCAAGAAAAGCCCTCTGATGAAGGCGTGGCCGCAGTCCACCATCGTCAAGACCATGCACAGATACACACGCATACGTTCCTCTCACTTAATCCAATTTAGAAACTTCCTTGGCAAAACCTTTCAATTGAGATTTTTGAATAACAAAAAAAAGGCACCTCTGACAGAGGGTGCGGGATGATGAAGGCCTACACACAGAACGTAGTCAAAAAGATGCTGGGGAGGAGCTATGATGAAGCACAGAATGTTGCAGAAAGAAGGAGACGTGTGCTGGACGGTGTCCCATTTGGGAATTCGTGGATACAATAATTACTGACTAAAAGAAAGTTAACGGGTTAAAGGAAATAATCTGACCCAAGAATGTTTTTTGGAATTAGTATGGGGATCCTGAAAAAAAAAAAAAAGATAAGGAGAAGAGGGACAGAGGGGAGAGAGAGTGGGCTAGAAATATGCAAAACGAAAAATCCTTTAAGGAAACTCACGCTTCAAAAACTCCACAAAGAAAACACAAGATGAAGATCAAATAACGACTTCTTCACGCGTGACACTGCTTTTTATCTTGGGCGCACAACATCAAGACATCCTGTGAGACTTCACACTTTTGCATCACACGCACACAGATGACGATATCTCTTTGGAGCTTTAGTTGACAAAGGATGCGATCTCTCGCCCCCTTCTTTTTTTTTCGGTATCTGTCTGTCTATCTGCAACTATCCGTCTCTTTCCACCTACGACAAAAATAAAGCAACAAAGAAAACTAATACAATGCCATAACACAGCAAAAGAAACTCCTAACTCTTTTCCCCGATTGTCTGTTTGTTGGTATTTTAGGGCCCTTCAACTACAAGGTCATTAGAGCCCCGTCCACAGCATAGTTCTAATGCAGAGACTGCACAGACACGACACAAATGCGATGATTTTTAGGTCTTAGCAGTACCCAGTTTTCCCAAGCGGCCACCCATGTCAGTACTAGCTGGGGTTGCGTTGCTTAACTTCAGTGATCAGACGAGAACTGGTGTGTCCAACACAATTCGCCTCTCCCCTTTTCCCGAGTCGGGTAACCTGTCGGCCTAACCCGAGTATCCATATTGTCCCTCTGAATGGACACAAGGGTGATATACTGGACAGTGTTTTTCCGCAGCCGGTTGCCGACCAAAGCTGCAACCCCTATGAGTATTTATCGTCGAACTACTGTTAGTTTTTGGGGAATCTACCCTCATCTACCCGTTGCACGGGTCTGTTGTGTGCAAATGCCATCGTACACCACACGGGGTCCTCGGTTTTACTTCTCATCCGAAGGAAAGTGCACTTGGGGCCCCTCTCTCTCTCTCTCTCTCTCTCAAGAAGCCAACCCACCTCGGTCCAGGATCGAACTTTGAAACACTGACGCAGTTACCGAGCACGCTACCCATTGTGCCACCGAAGCGGAATCCGAATCCCATAACAGAGACAGAAAAAAAAAATTCAGGAATGCTGACTATACCTTGCGAAACTTTTGTGCCCTGTGCCCCAAAAGAGTTGGATAACCCCGACGGTAGATGAGTAAGGTATCCTAGAGAGAATAATTAATTAATACAAGTGACTAAACTTTAGTGCCCAATGACAAATTTCAGTATTATACCCTTAAGTTCTTTTTGATTCAACCAAGTCCAACCAAAGGGCCCAATTCTGATGTTCTACCTCCTAGTTCAGATTATTTGACAACACCTCTTTAATACCCAACCGGTTCCTCCATCTTTTAGAAAAAAAAAATGGACAATACCAATTAGGAGAATTTCTTGATGGACGTAACATTTGGCTGTCTTGCCGTACCCTAAGGAGACCGAAGGTTCTGGAGAGGAATTTTCCTGAAGTTCACATAATCTGAAAGGAAAAAAAAGTCATCCTGAGACTTTAATTGGTTGGCCCTTTTCCTCCCTCCTAAGAAAAGTTTGAAAAATCTGTGACTTTCTAACACGTTTGTGCTGCTGCTGCTGCTGTTTGTCCCAACAACAAACTCTTCTTCCTATGTGTCATATTGATCATCCCATCGGTCAAACTTTGGTTTCAACTGTCCCAAAACATTTGACACTCTACAAGGGGGCATAGTATTTAAAACTCTTTCCCCAGAAATTCTTTTACCAATTCTGTTAAAACAAAACCTTGCAGAATAAAAGACACGAGGTGGAAAAGTAAGCAATCCGTATTAAGCAACGTAATCCCAAAATGCACACCCTTCCCCGAAAAAAAACTGACACCGGATGAATTTCAAAACCTTTATTTTGAGTGGACATTGAGATGGAAGAGCTGTTACATGACAAGTCTTTTAAACAGCAGTACAAATACATCATCCCTAAATTTCTTGAGAGAAACAGGGAGAGGGTGCAAAGAGAGAGAGGAGAGGAGAGATGAGGGTGGAATCATCGAAAACTGCAGAACGGCAGGATGACTAAAGAGAGAGAGAGAGAGAGAGGAGGGAACGGCGGAGAGGGCAACCAGCAAGATGATGTCAAACGAGACGGAAACCCAAATTTGACAGCAACAAAATGCCCAATCAGCTAAGTGGTGCTAAAACAACACCTCCCTGAATGAAAAACTCAACTCCATAATAAACAACAAAATACATACCAGTCTACAATGACTCTTTGTCAAGATTTTGGCTGTTTCCTGCTCAGTCCTCCTGAGTGACCATTCCTAAAGGTCAACCTTTCTACCATACTGCAAAAATCAGTTCCAAAGACAGGAGGTGAAGTAAAAGGACGTTTAATTTCTTGAATGAAATGACGTCTCAACCTGGCTTCAACGGTCCAATTAATTTGACAATGCGCACTGACTGCTGCCGCACCTGCAAATAATACAACAAGAACTACAGTATACCCTGTCACATATTTTTTGGCCTCCCTCAGGAATTCCACAGCCTAGCTAGTATTCAAAGCATGGCACTTGGCTCTCAGTAACATTTGCATATAAATTAAAACCATTTACATTCTTCGCCACCATAATGCCAACATTTTCAAACATAAATAAATCATCATGCAGCCAGCCAAACTGCCCCAAAACAATTTTTGCATCTCTAAATTATTACTACACGGGATCATCCTTATCCCAACACAGAATTGTCCGCAATCCGTTGGTAAAAGAGGAAGCCTTTTAACAAAATAAGGTTCTCTCAAACCCGAATAAATGCCAAATCACGACCGAGTAGCAACAATACCAGCACATCTACTAAGATCATCAGCATAAGTCACTACAACTAGATTTTTTGTTGCTCTTATCAGGCGCGGATCCAAGAGGGGGTTTTTGGGGTTGCAACCCCCCCCCCTCCTAAATTTTGGGTCGACATTGACACTGACAAATGAAAATTGCGTTTCCAATCGCTGCCTATGGCTCAACCCCCCCTGACGAAAATCCTAGATCCGCCCCTGGCTCTTATTATTATTTTCATATCCTGAAACATTTTCGACCCGCCGTTAGTGGTTAGCTCACTCGGCAACTACGCCAGTAGTTCTAGGTTCGATACTGGACCGTGGTGGGTCGGCTTCTTTCGAGCGAGAGAGAGAGAGAGAGGCCGCGAGTGTGCCTTCTTTCGGATGAGAAATAAAACCGAGGTCCCGTGTGGGTGTACGATGGCGCTTGCACGTAAAAGAACCCTCTCTACTATGCAACGGGTAGATGAGGCAACATTTCCAGGTGTAGGAGCTCGCCCCCTGGCGTCGGTAGCATTCCCCAACGAACACTAGGCCGACGATAAATAAGCGTAGGGGTGCAGCTTTAGCCGGCAACCGGCTGCAGAAAAAAAAAACTATGTCCAATATATCACCCTGTGTACATTCAGAGGGACAAATGGGTCCCCGACCCTGCCATAGGCGGGAAGCGGGTTAGGAGTTGCTTTATATCCTGAAACATTTTCACAGTCAGGAAAGAAAAAGGGGTGATGAATACAATAATGATGTCACGCAAATAACCGGAAGGGGCACTGACACTGACGTCATGAATACATTAGCAAAAGTAAAAAAAAAATCCAACTCCTAACCCGCTTCCCGCCTATGACAGCCTCGGCTACCCATCTAATCCCTCTAAATGGACACAAGGATGGTATAATGGACGGCATTTTTCCGCAGCCGGCTACCGTTTTTTTCCGTTGGTGTTTTAAAGTCCTTCAACTACAAGGTCATTAGAGCTCCGTCCACTGCCTAGTTCTAATGCAGAGACTGCACAGACACTACACTAATGCGACAATTTTGGGTATTAGCAGTATGCAGTTTTCCCAAGCGGCCACCCATGTCAGTACTAGCTGGGGTGGTGTTGCTTACCTTCAGTGATCACACGAGAACTGGTGCGTCACACGCAATAAGCTGCTCCCTAGCCGGCTGCCTCTATGTTTAATTCCGTCGGTCTACTGCTCGTTGGGGTACTCCACCCAGCTCCTACATCTGGCAATTTTGCCTCAGCTACCCGTTCCATAGTGGAGAGGGTTCTTTGATGTGCAAATGCCATCGTACACCACACGGGACCTTGGTTTTATTTCTCATTCGAAAGAAGGTGTACTCGGGGCCCCCTCTCTCTCTCTCTCTCACTCTCTCTCTCGCCCGAAAGAAGCCTTTTTAGGGCCCTTTAGCTACAACAGTCATTAGAGCCCCGTCCACCGCGTAATTCTAATGCAGAGATTGTACGCTATCATTAAGCTAGCGAAGTGGGCTATGACTGAGCAACGGGTGAGTAGTCAAAAGCTGTTAGGATTGGGACGCTTTGTTACTTAAGTTGATATTTGATGGATGGCGCCTTAGGACTATCGTCTTCTTTGCTACAAGAACGATGATTCCGGTTAGTACCCCTTTCCATCCTGTTGGCTTTTTTGTTGTTTTTGTTTTAGGGCCCTTCAACTACCATGCTCATGAGAGCCCCGTCCACTGCGTAGTTTTAGTACAGAGCCTGCACAGACACTACACTGATGCGACGATTTTTGGGTATCAGCAATACCCAGTTTTCCAAAGCGGCACCCCCATGTCAGTACTAGTTGGGGTTGCGCTGCTTAACTGGTGTGTCCAACGCAATACGGCTGCTTCCCCGAAAGAAGCCAACCTGTAAATCGAGGACGGCATCCCCTGCTCCACCGAGGCGGGGTGAAAATGACGATTGAAAGTTGATGGTTACCAGCAAAAGTAGGGAAACGGACAAAACAGCACATCAACATAACACTGGTCAATGGCTGGCTGGTACGAGTTACTGACCGCACCTATGGAAGGAAGAAAAAAAAATTATTTTCAGTACTAAAATAGATGACACTGACGAGGATGATATGGTGAGTTGGCAACAATTATGACGACATCAATAAAAAGTGATAAACTTGAATAGCGAGATAATCTCAAAAATAATAAATAAATGTTCGCACCTCTCATCAACAGACGCCTATGACAACGACAGTCATGCCTCCTTCTCTCTCTCTTCTCTTTTCAGGACGAGGATAATGATGATAAGGAAATAAAAACACACTCCAGCAGACACTGAAAAGCAAAAATAAAAGAGACGTGAAAACAAATGCTTAGAAAAAAGACGAGATGAAAAGAGACCGCTTCGAGATGAGCAACAAATGTGCTATTAATTTTGTGAAACTCGAGTCGATCTTCTTCCAGAAAACAAACTCCTTTTGGGACTCTTACTATTGCTACAAATCTGCAGATGCTGCCAACCGTCCAACACATCAGTCAGCCAGGGCGGAACTGGAACCTTCTCTTCTTCCAATTCACGGACATAAACAAAAAAAAAAACGGGAAGCGAAAGACAAAACTACAACTTGATTTTCCGGGAATTAACTTCTTTCTTCCTTTCTGCAATATTCAAAGTCAGTAATCAGTTCAGTCATAGCCATCTGTATGTCCAAGAGGATAAAGATAGAGAGTAGAGCGTGGGTGTCAGAGAGGGAGAGAAGGATGGGGAACGGGGATTGGAGGGCTAGGGTGAAAGTCCCACTCAAAATAAAATAGTACCACACATTACTAGCTATACAATCAGGATCTAATACCCGTCTGTGAGACACGAAATATCGTTTAGACCGAGATCAACAATTCTTCTGCCTTCCATTGTACAGTGACATCTCTATGCAGGTCAATAATGACCAATGTGAGTGACCGCTTCCATCAATGGCCATCTCACAACTACATTTATTGACAACTATTCAAAGAGACATCATGAAACCTATCTAACCAGGTCAATAGTCAAGCAAGTGCCCATTTCTATTATGCATTTTATTCAACTTTATGCTCCATTCCAAATTGAGAGCCTCCTCTACTCCATCTCGTACTACTCACCAATTCTCTTTCAGCCCTCCCTCTAACTCCTGTGTCTTCTTCTGGTAATTCAATATCCATTTCAAGAGAGAAAACACTGAAATTCAAAAGAGCTGCAGTACACAACCCATATGTTGCTCGCAAAAGTAAGCTCCTCTCCGATTACCAGTTGTGTTGGAACAGAGGAGATGCCAAAAGGCGTTGTTATTTGGCCCGTTTGTTTATATTAAATATACAACCATTCGCTGAGAAAAATCTGAAAAAAAAAATAAAGCTGCCGAATTAACGAACATTTTTAGGATTACATGCTCAATAAACTATATGTGCACACGCCATTAAAAAGACATCAAGTTCAAATCATTAACCAAATCACTGGCAAACGGGTATTGAACAACAAGTTACCATAAGCGACCAACACCTTACGAGGTATGACTGCTGAAGATCCTTTTCTTGTTTGTTGGTGTTTTAGGGCCCTTCAACTACAAGGTCATTAGAGCCCCGTCCACTGTGTAGTTCTGATGCAGGGACTGCACAGACACTACACTAATGCGACGACTTTTGGATACTAGCGGTACCCAGTTTTCCCAAGTGGCCACCGATGTCAGTACTAACTGGGATTGCGTTGCTTAACTTCAGTGATCAGACGAGAACTGGTGTGTCCAACGCAACTCGCCGCTCCCGATCCTTTTCTTCTTTAACCCTCTAGTGGGATCCTTATCAGGTTAACTGTGTGGAGGATCATCCGTCTTACAGGCGGATACCTTGATTGGGCGATCTCCCACATTGAGTTCTTCCTTGTTTTGCTTGAGGAGTGCCATCTTCTAATTCAGAGCCACTGTCATGATCTGAACTTTCTACCCCAAAGTCACTAGGGATGTAGGAGTCATCAGAATCGAGTTCTGAGTCAGAGGCTTCACCTTCTAAAGCAAGTGCAACCAGTCTCTGTGTGCATTCAGAATATACAACTCACCATGGGCGTTTGTCAGCCACTTTCCCTTAAAACCAATAAAGAAAATATCCCAGAAATGTGCAGAAAGTCCTTATATGGGATTCTCAGCTCCATAGATGGATTATGGTATGGAGCTTTAGTTGGATTCTCTGTCTAAAGGGCGGATTTTGACATTGTACTTCAGTAGGATCCTCCGCCTAATAGGCTGGGTAGGTTATAAGAAAACCAGGCTTATCTTGAACAGAAGCGATGTGGAAGTGGCAGGATCCTCCTCCAGTCAGGGGTATCAAGTCGCTGAAGCACATAATGGCGGGCACTCATTTTCCAGGAAAAGTGTGACCCCTAGTGGCCCAGAGGAAAACCTACTCCGCCTGCCAGGCGGATGATCCCCACTAGAGGGTTAAAGATGAGGAGGCCTCTACAAAGTCGACAATACCCTTCATCTGTCCCAGTGTATCAGTGGGATCAGTGTCCATGTGAATGTGTGTACGGAATTTAGCAAGACCCACAAGTAAACGAGCTGATGCCTGGAATTAAAATAATCAAAATAATTTGTGGTCTTACTTATGGGTCAGGACAACTGATAGGATGCAGCAATTCGTTGAATATAATACCTCTAAGAAGTTTGTTATTAGGTTTCATGCCAGCCTAAATAAAGCAACTCCTAACCCTTTTCCCGCCCATGGCAGGGTCGGGTACCCGTCTTGTCCCTCTGAATGGGCACAAGGGCGATATATTGGTCATAGTTTTTCTGCAGCCGGTTGCCGGCCAAAGCTGCTACCCCTACGCTTATTTATTGTCGGTCTAGTGTTAGTTGGGGATTGCTACCGACGCCAGGGGGCGAGTTCCTACACCTGCAAATTTTGCCTCATCTACCCGTTGCGTAGTAGAGAGGGTTCTTTTACGTGCAAGTGACATCGTGCACCAACACGAGACCTCGGTTTTACTTCTCATCTGAAAGAAGGCACACTCGCAGCCTCTCTCTCGTCCGAAAGAAGCCAATCCACCTCGGTCCAGTATCGAACCTAGAACTACTGATGCAGTTGCTGAGCGTGCTAACCACTGCGTCACCGCGGCGGGTTCATGCTAGCCTAAATGCCTTTGAAAAATTCTGAACCTACCCCAACCAAATTGAGCCTAGCAAAACTGTGTGTTCCGGTGTAGAACGCGCACTCAATATTTGAAAGGGTGTTTTAGAATTTCAGCGCAGGGTTTTGCTGGACAGTTTTTGGAGACCAAGACGAGGGCTGTCTGATCGCCTTTACTTCCTCATCTAACCCTCTACTCACCTATAGCAGCAGTGGCAGATCATCGTGAAGGAGCAACAAACGCGCGTCTGGGGCTGTTCCAAAGTTAGCAATTTCATTTTTTGGTTTGTTGATGCTTTAGGGCCCTTAAACTACAATGGCCATTAGAGACCAGTCCCCTGCTACGCCGTTCGTTGGTGTTTTACGGTCCTTCCAAACTACAAGGTCATTAGAGCCCCGTCCACTATGTAGTCTAATGCAGAGACGACACAGACACTACGCTACTGCGACGACTTTGGGGTATTAGCAGTACCGAGTTTTCCCAAACAGCCACCCATGTTAGTACTAGCTGGGGTTACGTTGCTTAACTTCAGTGATCAGACGAGAACTGGTGCAATTTCATATCCGCGACTGTGACAGGCAAAAAATAAGGATTTACGTTTAAGGAAACGATCGATAGATGAACCGTTTTTTATTAAGTAGTAAATTAATTTGATAGAATCACTTAGTATACAGGAAAAGAGGCCCTCCAAGTATTTGATCCACCACTGCATGGCAGGATCAACTCTTCATGAATTCAGCATTTCGCAGTAAAAATTAAAAAAAAAAAAGGGAAGATAAAGAACAAATGGAGTTTTTTTTTGTTGTTTGTTTGTGTTTAAGGTCCCGTCAACTACAAGGTCATTAGAGACCTGTCCACTGCGTAGTTCTAATGCATATGCTGCACAGACACTACACCAATGCGACGATTATTGGGTATTAGCAGTACTCAGCTTTCTTGAGCAACCACCCATGTCAGTACTAACTGCGCTTGCGTTGCTTAACTTCAGTGATCAGACGAGAACTGGTGTGTCCAACGCAACTCGCCGCTCCCGTAACAAATGGAGAGGAAGGAAGATGAAGACGAGAGGAACGAAACTTCTGGGCAATGTAAAGCGGTCGTCATGCAGGTTGTCCAGTCGTCTAGGTCAGTGGTGGCGAACCTGTGACCCACCATGCAATTTTAAGTGACCCGAACGAGAATCATATCTAGTTTATTGTCTCACAGTGTGTGTGGTGGACGGAGACCTGGCGGGCTAGAACCTGCAGACCTGACTCTGCCACAGGCGGGATAAGGGTATTATGATGATGTTCTCTATTTGCTGCTTTAATGAACTAATTTATTCATTATTAATCATAATTTTTTATTCATAAAATTAAATAGTGCTTGCACCTGACCCGCGGACAACTTTCTCGTCTTCTTCGTCTTATTGTGACCCGTCTTTAAAAAAAGGTTCTCCACCACTGGTCTAGGTCATCAAACCCTTTTTCTGCCTATGACAGAGTCAGATAGGTCTCCCTGACTTGGTAGTTTCCAAGTTGAAACGGAAGGGATAGGAAGACAAAGTGAGAGATGAGAGGAACGAAGACGCTAAGAACTCATGGTGGGCGAGCTGTCTAGCGATAGTTTTAAATACATGGTTGGCTGCCGACCTAATACTTCAACCCTTTTAGTCGGCTCGTATGACATGCAGGGATACCATAGGCTTGCATTCGACCCCGGCACACACAAAGGGAGAGCACAGGCTGTTTGGTGACCTATTTTACACTTTTGTTAGTGTGCAAACTCTACTCACGAGTGGTCATGCAAAAGAAACATAGTGCTGATTAAATCCATTAAAACAATTTTGTTTCTGCTTATTTGCTTCACATCACTGCTTCAATGATGCCGCAATAAATATACGCTCGCTCCTTACAAAGTCACTAGGCTAAATTGAAAAAAAGAAAAGAGAACCATTAGATTCATGAGCATTCATTAACAAATTAAATACGAGTAAATGCGGAAGAAGAGAGCATAAAAACACATGCATAATTTTTGTTAAACCTTCAGAGAAGAATCCATCAGAAATTCAAGATCAACCTCTAAAAAATATCTCTGAATTAAAATTCTTGGTAGGTATTACCGAGTCGTCTAGCAGCGATCTTCTCATCTACTAATATCCATCTGTATTTATATATATAGTCATCTCAAATAATCGACCTTCTGCGTAATTAACTTCTGTGCGATTATTTCCTATAAACAAACAACCTAATGAAAATTGAGTTGTTATTCTGCCACCCAAGCAGTAACAGCAACCAAACCTGCGAAGGAAAAAAAAGACAACAACGTAATTTTAAAACAAAAAAAAAAAAATGAGTCCAACAGCAGAGGCAGTTTCTATCCGAAAGAAAACCAATACAACGCTTCATAACAACTAACTAAAGAACTTACAAGTTATTTCTCTTCATTCCTTGTTTTTCCTCCCCCGATCTTGCTCTTTGATACGTCAAGTGAGAGTCATCAAATCAACTATAAACCTACAGTACATTATATACAAATCAATAAAAGGGAACAATAACATCTTTGCTACTTAAAGCCTAATAAAACTTAGCCGTTCTCGTGTTTAACGTTTTCTTACATTTATTTACAAAAGAATTGATGGCCAGCGTTCAAAAATGAACGGCGGCGGAGGGACCTTCAATGGCATCTTCCTCCCTCATACAAACAGGGGATGCATACATTTTATGCACACTATCTCTTCACTTCATAACATACTAACAACCATTATAGTAACTATTATATAAATCAAAACATCCATAAATGAAACACAACAGGGTGCATATCAAGGAAAGGAGAAAACGAGAGTGTGGGTGTGTGTATGTGTGTACAGCACTGAAGGAGAGGAGCCAAGAAATGAAATGAGTGGGAAAGGAAATGAAGGACTAGTGAACTGAGGTTAAAAAGAGGAAGGAATTACCGAAAATGAGAGAGAGAGTAAAAGAAAGTAACGTCTAAATCCTCATTCAATAAAAGGCAGCTCCTTTTTCTTCAATTATAAAGAGAGAGAGAGATGATAAAACGCAACAATCTGGTAACATGTGTTGCTTATAGAATTTATTCCTTGAAACGAGAAAGTTAATACTGTTGATTATGTGTTCCTACGTCTTCCCTATTATTTTGCAAGAGAGAGAGAGTGAAGAAAAAAATGTAAAAGAAGTAGATGAATGGAGACTTAAGTAAATAAAATATAATTTCACATAAAATAAGAAATAAAATACTATGAAATTATGTAAACAGAGAGCTTGATAGTCAATCAACATACGTTCAAATCCATCAGCCATCTGCTCTTTTCCTAGCCTTCATCTTCTTCTTTATTCTTTGCTTCACTAACAACTAAGAAAACTAGGGCGCGACCTGGAGGCTGTAAAATGGCCCTATCTTAGTTACGATAAGGTCAAATTCCGTTGTTCGCAAATTCGTTTCATCATCAAAGCTGATCAACCGTCACTTATTACAGATTTTGGCCAGGACGTGGTTTTCACTTAAGAACATAATCCTACTTTTGAGTATTCTTTGTACAGAACACATTCGCTTCAACACTCGACATGTCTTAAGTCTGTCACAATCAAGGAGATGGATCTATTCTTGAAACATGAGAAAACAAACTAATTACAGGAGACTAAGAAGTCACACAACGCTAAAAACCAGGCAACATTCACTTCAAGACTTAATGGTCAATATAGAGACAACAATAACAAAGTCAAAGAGTCAAACTCCAATAAAGCAACAACAAACACCAAAGAAAAACGTGTACTAACTCACTTTACAACAACGGCAGTTGTCTCATTCTTAAATTAGTCTTCTCAGTTAAGTTACAATGAAGAAGCCACAGAAAGTAAATCTTAATTATCTCAGTAATACCTTTTAAAAACTTACCCCTTTTCTTAATTAGTGCTAAAACTCCACTCCTTAGTGCCACCGCCATTATAAATTAAAACTTCAACAGGAATATTTGGAAAACATTTGACATCTTTCGACATACAGTTTCTTTATTTCCTGGCCGCGAGCTGTTATTGGTCAGTCCGTTATCAAAGTGTTGCCTTCGGTCTAAAGTTCGACCACTTCAAGAATGACAGTTCATATAGCAGACATGCAACAAGTGGCATTTTAGAGTTTCAGTCAACTTTTAACAGTGAGAAGTATTCGACTAATCTTGGCAAACTATCGATAGATAAGCAAAATTATGTTATCTTTAATAAAATATCTTATAATGGTTCATGATTTTCATTATAAAGTTCTTCTAGTAAATTCTTAACCAAATATAGTACATTAAATAATTACACAACTTACTAACAGCCAGATGTAAACACTTCTGTCAGTAAAAGCATTATAATAAGTCGGACTTTTCCACTGAAAGATTACTCGGGAGCTTCACAAACGCAGAAAGTAACATTCACAAAAATAGTGTCATTTTCGGATGATATTAAACTAATAATTAATAGCTATCATCCATGTTCATTCTCTGAACTTATTTTTAATGAAGGATGGAAATGGTAAAATATAGGCCAACATGTTAACGACTATCATTCCACCATAAAAAGCAAAGCATAACCCAAAATTCAGCATGAAAGTAGAATCGTCTGTTGAGGACCCCAAATCTTCTGGTCGATAGCGAAGTTTCAAATAGTGATTTCCATCCAAGAATGCACATCCCGTTTCCAGATTCCTGTCACAAGACAGAGATCTATTGCCGTTGGTTGTTGGAAGGTCATTCAACGCATCCCGAAATTCGTTTTCATTCAAGAAAGCTCCGGCATAACGATAGATCATCCCGTAACTTAAATAATAAAGCCACTTTGGAAGAGCAGATAATGTTCTGAGAGAGAAAAATAAATGAAAATTTTGATTTTCTCATAATTGCTAAGGCTATAATAGCTGAGAAAAATCATATAATAAATTAAAAAAAAAACATTTGCCTGACGGTTCCACTAGAAGTGACTATATAGAAAATGGTGATGAACACGCTGGTAGCTGCAGCATTATAAGAATTTTTGATGACCAACATCAGAGCCATGGTTTGCAACTCAATAAAGGCGTAACATGTCCACAGCACACCAAAAAACATGATCCAACGCCATCCACCGGGCCTCAGTCCCGTAGCCCTGGGAAAAAAAATCACAATATTATATAAGTTGAGAAAGCATTCAATAATCTCAAAGTTAGACTCTAAAGCATCAGTTTAAATCAATGATATAACGACTATTTCATTACCTTCTGCGACCCCAAGAGGACCATAACAGACCTCAAGGGGACGCTTGGGGCGAGGAGACCACTCATAAGTCGTCAATTCAATGATTTAAATAAAAGTATTGGTTATTGTCATTCCCCTCCAAAATACTTACCAATAAATAATTGCTGAACCACCCATTACGGATATAACGCTGGATGGAAAGTTGTACAAGACTTGAGAGAGCACAAAGAGGGCACCTCTATAAATTCCCTCGCGAGTTTCTTGAAAATAACGAGTTCTAAATGGAGCAACTAAGTCCAAACATATTTAGATATGAGCACTATATTTGATACATCATCATCTCCCTCTATTCTTTTTAATGGCCATCATATTTTTAGATCCCCAGCGTCCATCCCAAAGATCATAATCCACCTTGTCACTCACATGTAACGGCGGTGATGCAAGCTGATAAAAAGGACGTAATTGCAAGGCAGTTGAATAGTAGACCATTTCTCGAGATGAAGCTCCTTTGATAGTCGCTCAACCGGAAGTAAAAGACGAAAATAAAGAGATAAAAAACTGGCAACAGTAGCAACTTCAGCCAAATGCTTAATACGCTGGTTATATTAAAGTTGCTGATGCTGTTGGACATCACACGAAATGGTCGGCTGAAAAATAAACACGAATAGGACGTTCACTTTCAAAATGACTACTTTAAAGGGGAAACATGAGAAAGGTAACAACACTTGAAGAAGATGAAATGAACTTTCGGGTTGCTCATTTGAAGGAATAGACCAAACGAAGTTATTGAGACGGGTGACTTACCATGTCAAGGTCCTAAACACAGAGCACGTTGATGGCATCCCGTAATAAGTAAGCGGAATTCTGTGCACAGGTTCAACAACGTCGCCTACAAATTATTTAAATTCTAAAACAATGTGATAGAGATAACAACTAAAGGCCGATGTCTAACCTGATGGCTCGGCAAACTTCCTAAACGCAGATCCTTGAGATTTAAATTTCTGTACCAAGATTGCGATTTGATCGCTAGAATCCGTCAGTCTTTCGCGTGATCTGCGATCGACAGTTGATAGACAAACTAAATGAATAAATTTCATTCATAGAGGATGACATGACTTCAAGACAAAAAAAATCACATCAAGCTGTCAAAAAGCTCAGTTGCATGCGGCTCCAGATTCCTCATTGCAAAACAAGGTAGATAGTCGGCTGCCTTACAATCTATTCTATCACAAATTTCATCAATTATATTTCAATAAATGTAATGAATACGAACAATCTTTAGTCTACCACAAAAGCACATTAGTTCTTTCAGTAAATCACAGTACTTAATATCTTGAAACCACACCTAATCAAATGTAAGCGCAACTACTTCTCCATTACAGTCTTCGTTATTAAAGTGAAAGTGATACCCTATAGTGCTTTGAGGTTCGGGAAATAAAGCAGTAAACAGCAATTCACTGAATGACAGTACGCATCATACATGCTGATAACAAACTTACGGTAGTACATTAAGGGATTTTCTAATTCTGGACATGGGAATCCAATGTTCCGAAAGTAATCCAGCATCATTCGAGTACTTCCTGTAAATTAGAAACGGGGACATATTCATACAAATAATCACTTAATGACCTATTAAGGTGTTATTAAAGAAATCTTACCTGAATACACGATCTCTCCTAAACAAAGGTAAGTGACACGGTCGAGGAATGGAAAAATGTCTGAACGTGGTTTCTCCATTGTTAACAGCATCAGGCGATTGTACTTCTTGGCATAGTTCGAAAGAATGGAGATGATAAAATAGGTATTCAGAGGATCTAAATCAGCTGTTGGTTCATCTAACAATAAAACCACTAAACCCCCATCCCGCCAAAATGAAGTTAAAATCTAATCATTATGCCAAAGGCGTAAGTGAACATCAAAGTTGTGATGGCTTACCAGGATCTCGTATCAACTGAACACCAATTGTCAATCGCCTATATTCGCTCACTGACAGAGTGCTGATGTCTCTATTGGCCACCTGGTTAAGTGCCATGTCAGCCATTACTTGCTTCATCTAGTGCCACGAGTGCAATTAGCATTTTTTTTTCAATTTCTGTATGCACACTTCAGAATATTCAAAATAAGTAAAATCCTTACTCTTGCTCGTTTCATCGTATTCGATACTTTATTTCCTATTCCTAATTCGGCAGAGTACATCAGTGTCTGTCTTACTGTCAATCCCGGGATTAAATCAGACGTCCTTGTTACGAAGCCACAACTTTCTCGGAAGATTTTAGAGGTTACCGAAACACTGTTCAGGAAAATGTCTCCCCTTACAATCCCTGGAGCCCGACAGGAAATCACATCCAACAGGGTCCGTTTCCCGCTACCTAGAAACATAATTTTTACAATATTAACATATCCGTGTATTTACAATTCATCTCACTGATATATGGCATATAGCCGAACAAAGAAAATTCTTTAATACCTTTCGATCCGAGGATGGCCATCATCTCCCCGCCACGAACCTCGACGTATATTTCTTTTAGGATCAAACCTTGCGGTGATATCCCTAATAGTTTCTGAAAACATGATCCCCCTTCGACCTATAAAACAGATATGCATTACGAATGCCAAGTACATGATTTTAAAATGTGGGAACACTTCTTATTAATTTAACAATGCACTTCTCTACCCACCTGTCCAGTGTAAGTGACGTTAATCAACTCCAGAACATAATCATTCGTAATCATGATGGGTGTGACAAAGCAGATAGTTCCGATCCACAATTAGCAGTTCCCAACAATGCCAACCACAAATGTTTCATTCAACTTTTAATAGACCAATGCAGACGACAGACAATTTTGATTAGATAAACGATAGCATTGTGATTCAAATTAATTTAAGCTCTTCTTCTATTCTAGTTTTTCTACCAAGAGTAATGTTTCTTGTCTTAGTCTGAAATTAATGAATTCGACATTAAATTACACGAATGGCCTCGTGACAACAACAATACAGTGTAGTTGAAACTATTTAAAATAAACTTGCTTAGCAAAGAAAAATACGTGGCGTAGTTTCAACCAAAAAGGATTTATAAGAGATGCGAATGTCGCAATAGGTTCAGTTGTGAAGAAGCACCTTTTGGAAATAATAAATAACAAGATTCAAATCATTTGTAGGAATGCGGTCCATTATTATTTTAATCAATAATCTAGTAAGTAATTAAATGACAACAACGTAGGCAAGAGTACCATCACAGTACATTATTTGCCCATTATTCAACCTTGTTAGTTAATTCCCAGCCTTGATTTGATGCCAAGTGGCCAATTGGTAGTAGGCGTAACAGTATACAAGGCTTATATTGTGATCGATGCATACCCACCTATTAGGAATTTATTAGACTTCAACGTCACACATTCTTATCTGACCCTAACTACCTTGTCCTCATACGAAACGAACTCCTAATAAAAGACTCAATGTTACAATCGGGCGACATAAAAGGTCTACATGAGAATATTGCCCCTAATTCTCATTTTTATGTTAAAGATGTACAATTTCAAATCTTCCTCAGCTATAGCATTTTACTCACGTTCTTACTTCATTCAGCTTTGAATTTTCAACATTTACACGGAAAACTGTAATTTCGTCATTCCGAATAAAATTTATGACAGAAAACAGGAATATCTACGTAGTAAAACAACTTAGTGGCCATAATTTAAATATTCAAGTCTAAGGTACTCTTTAGGGAGACTTTTCTGTGAAACAACGAAACCTCTATGCTATTGCATAGAAATATGTCACGTTGAAAAGAATACAAAAGACTTCTTTGGAGGACTTTCATCTCCCGAATTACAAAAATACTTTTAACGCATGATTCGTATTAGACGGAAACTTAGCAAGTGCGTTGACCTAGGTGATATATTCTTTACGGACTATAAAATAACTTACACGTGAATATACCATACTTCTAATTTCGAGTCGGGTCAATTTCGATTAGGTAGGAGACTAAGGTGTTAATCTACACTCGAATTCCATTTTTTTTATTACTTTTCAAGTAGCTCATTTAAGTTAATCACCTATAAGCAAAATACAAATCAAACTATGCAAAACCTTTCACAAGGACAAGTAAAATGGAAATTATTAGTAAATTCATGTTTAAAAAAAGTTATAATGTACCTGCTCCTTTTGATGTACGAACCAGGTATTCGAATTACATTCCAAAACTAGAATCCTACGCAACGTTGGTGTTTATAAGCCGTCATAAAACCACAATAAACAAGTATTAAAAGGTGAGATAAATATCGGACTTGTATCGCCGCTATTGGAAGATAATTAAAAGCTTTTGCATTTGGCTTAACTTTTGGTTGCTATAATAACATTTTTTAAAACTAACACCGAGCAACACAATCACGCAACGAAACCAAGGTTCTATTATTCAAGAGGAAGTTCTGTTTTTAAATAAGTCGAGTTCTGATTGGTCAAACACCTGATGACGTAAAGCCAGCTGAAAAGTTGCAATGGCTTTCAAGTTATTCCTCCAACTTTTTTTTGTAAGTTTTTTTCTCTTTAGCTTAAACTTCAAGTTCACTTTAACCGTTTAAGATAAAAAAACAAGTTAAGCCAAAATGTTTTTTTTACAAATGCTTATATATATATGAGTAAAAACTTTTATTTCTCGTATGAACTTGTTTGATGTTCTGTAACGGATAATCAGCCGTACATCTTCGTTGTATGGTTGAGGTCAAGTTCTTTCATAGCTGTCATCTCACCGCTAAAAAAACTTGTCTGAAAAATTCCATTTATTCCCTCACTTGCTCACTATACGGACATTAAACAATAAACAAAACTAGTTTTGAGTGGAAAAAAAACCTACTGAGACGATATCCGAGCATTCAATGTTGTCAGTACGAGTCAAAGGAACCCCGTTAAACGGCCCCTTTATCAGAACGTCAGAAAATGGCCGACAGATGGTTTCTAGAAACACGAAATTTTATCACGCTTTTACTTTCACTAAGGTATGAGCAGTTTTCTGAATATGTATATATATTTTTTTAAAGGAAAGACTATCGTGAGTGTAATAAGTGAAAACAAGATATGACATCAACAAGTGGAAAGAAAGGTCGTCGTAATGTTTCGCTTCACGTAAACGCATTCGTGGAGCGGTACGCCAAGCGCGACGGAGCGCTCTGAAGCCATAATGAAACGGATGCGCAACAGGTGAAAAAAAATCAAAATGGTGACGACAATCATTGGTATGCATAGGTAATGAGAATGACAGGAGGATGAGGAGCCACTCACTGGTGATGGACTGACAGTAAAGAAAACTGGCGTTTGCAATGCTCGTTATTCGGTTGCAAAGTTGATATTTTAAACAAACTTTTACCGGTGATCATATTTAAAAAGCCCAACGGTTTTAATAGGAGTAAGAAAACAATTGTTGGTAAAAAATTCGCCAAAAAATTCCACTTACAAGTATCAAATCGCAAGTTTCAGATTTCGTGTTGGCCGATGGAGGTAAAGTAACGTTCCAATGAAGGAGAAGTTATTCGATCGCTCGGTGCCATGGTGAAAAGGTGAAAAACAAAGTTATACAGGTATGCCGACGCAAGAAATAACTAACGAAATTGTGTTTACGTGGATAAATGAAAGACAACAGTGAGCATCAGTTTGATGGTAAATTATACTGATTCGAAAATGGCTAAAACTTACTGGCCATTTAATTCATTCTTGAGTGTCGTCGTTGAAGAATCGAGGTTTAATATTGGTGTATATTGCTGAGTGGACTTCTCTAATGGGCTAGTATTAGTCATCGCCAACATTGTCATTAAGGTAAGTAACCCAAAACAAAATTTGGAATGTGCCCAAGTCTAGCGCAACGACAGAAAGGGAGAAATGAATGGTGGATGCAATTTCTTTTTTTATTTTTTCTTAAATACCCTCTTTCCTAATCTTTAATCAATCAATTCATTTGGCAGATAACGACATTATAAAGCACTAAATCAAGAAAGTGGGCGTTTTATACGACAGTCTATAAGAGATGATTATTTACTCATATTTTACTAATAGTATAATTTCAAATGAAGAATCGTGAATCTTCGTTTAAGGTAAGAAATTAGTTATGTCAAGTCAACATATCCCAAATTATTTCTTTCATTTTCGTGTCGGACTTTTTTTTTTCAAAAAAAAAAAAAGAAACTTCGAGATGTCATCACCCCATAATTTTTTCCCTCAACGGCAAATGCACACAAAATACTCTCCTTTCGTTTAGTTAATGAAACCACCGGATACATTAACCGACCTATCAATCGGTCGTTGCACGCCTGACTTCATTTATTACTAACTTCAGTTCAAATCTGTAAATTAAAATACTTTCCAATTCATTTCTTTTAGGAACCCTTTCTCATTTATAAAGATTTATAGTTTTCAAGTTTGTGAGATAGATTTTGAAGCATGCATGAACAGTTTATCACCATGTTTCACACACACATGCACAAGCACTAAAGTTACGCCTGGATATTATGACCATTCCGAGGTGGCATTAGACCCTTTGAACCCGTATGAATTTTGATGAAACTTTTACTACTTTTCTCAATGCTACGCCAACGATATCAAAATTAAGTGCGCGGACTCTGCAGAAGTTTCTTATCAATCGTCAGTCAAGTAAGTAAAACACGCACAGCATTTAAATACTAGATTTAAATACTGTATATTGAAATGAGTGTAGTGTCCCTGATAGCCATTGCCAAATTAAACAAAAAGTTACTTTCGACGCAATGAAAATGAATGAAGCATTATAAACACCAGTGCCCCAGGAAAAAAAAAGTTGGTTTTCTTGACATTGAACATTATTATTATGTCATGCGCCAGATGCGGACGTCTTGTATCCAACTAGCATGAATTAAACATTGGCCACAGAAAGTACCTTTTCCTCTTGTTTAATTCATTAATGTTTTCCTTTCCGCCTCCTTCGTCAACTCTTTTTTTCTTGGAGATTTTTTAAACTGTTTGGTCACTCGACTTGCAAAAAAAAAAATTACTGAATTTATTCATGTCCTTTGGAGATATGAATCAAACGACCTGTCGAAGTATCGAACTTATTACATCTCTGTTTCACCCGTTCCAGAGCTTGTCGACGTGAGGAATAGGCCCGAGAATCGTACGCCAATCTCATAAAATTAAGGTGTGATACTAGTATGTATTATGTCTTCCGACACGGATATGACCTTACCTGAAGAATTTTATGGTGTCAGGGTAAACAAACGAAGTAGCTTTTTTTATTACAAAGGTCACGTGTAAAATTGTGAATGTTGAGAACCAGCTTCTTAACGACGCTAGTTTTGATGTCGGGTAAACCCTAAGTAAACTAAGAAAATGCGTTTGAAAAGGTAACATCTGTATCTTGCACCTAGCAAGGTCCTAAACCACTGGTGGCGAACCTGTGACCCAAGCGTGAATGATATCTAGTTTATCATTTCATAAACAACAACAAATTTCACACTGATGTATTATAAACTGTAAAATGAATATGTTTTGTTTTCAATATTATTTTGTTTATTCTCTATTTGCTACTTTACCAAAGTAGACATTGTCCGCAAGGGTATGGTAGTGTGTGGGGTGGACGGGAACCTGGTGGGGGATTGACGGGAGTGGAGGGCTAGAACCCATAGACCCGACCCTGCCACAGGCAGGATAAGGGTATGATGATGATGCTCTTTATTTGCTACTTTAATAAACTTTATTCATTATTAATAATAATTTATTTTTAATCATAAAATTAAATAGTTCTTACACCTGACCCGAGGACAACTTTTTTTCCGTGTTATTGTGACCCGTCTTCAAAAAAGGTTCGCATCAGGTGAAAAACTCATCAGGTTTTCCACAAAAGATTGGAACTTATGGTTCAATAATACGATGCTCGTTAAAAATTCATATGAGAACCAACCAGTACTAGATTTACGCTTAAGACAAGTAAGCCTGGGCCTAGGGCTCCAAAGGGACCTAGTGTTATTCAAGTTTAAGCGTTGATCGAATCTTAATTTTGCTGTTGTTTATGTCTATATTTGAATATTCATAGTTGGAAGTTGTCATTCATTACTCCATCTTAACGTCGTCTGCTCTAAAAAAGTTAGGATTTTGGAGTTTGATGGCCCCTTCTTTAAAGGACCTTAAAAACTATAATCCAGCACTAGTACCAGCGTCACCCAAATATATTTTGCGCCGAAGCTGTGTCGTTACTTAAAATAACAGACCCTAGGAATGGCTTTTCCTATTTCACGTAGGTGTTCGTATTCTGTCCATGGTCGGACAGTGTTCTCCAGACTGCAAGAATTCTTGTTTGACCTTTCTACCCTTCTGACAGAAAAAAGAATATCCTGTATCCTGAGGTAAAGTCACTAGCCTTAATCAAAAGTTCGAACCCGTGACCATAAACGCTTCCGTTGTAAGCGCATTAATCGCCGAGCTTAGCACAGAAATGTACAACCTCTACAAGTCAAGAGAACTATCCAGGCGGCCTGCAAACAGATTTTTGTAGTTCCCCAAAGAATTTTAATTGAGATTATTGTTTAGTGGAAGAACTTTTTGGTGACATCGAGGTGATGGATGGACATGAGGTGGTTGAGATAGGGGAATGAATCCATTAAGTGGCATCGTTTGACCCTGGATGTCCCGGGACAGGTTTCACTCACAATTTGTATATCCCTCCAGGTATAGGTCTACAAAGCATTGACCTCACTCGGCATGCGTGAAGTCACTCTCTTTCTGAAAACCCCCCCTCCCTACAAGCACCTTCTAACGTCCCGTAATTCTTCCTTACACCTATCTCCTTAGCATACCTTCTTAAATATAATTTTTTTTTTGTCAAGTTTGCACTCAAATTATCTTAAATAACTTTCTTTCCTTATTTACTGGTTTTGCCGCTATACATCTCGACTGTTGTCAAAAGAATCCATCCAGGACGGGCGGAAGTGGAGTCACAGTCAAGTGGAAGACAGACTAATGGTGTTGTCATTCAAGGAGGGGAAACAAGATTTTGATTGTGCGCCCATGTCCAGTTTGCCAATTGAAAGAATTTATTAACGATTACTTATCATGCTTATTGATATGAGGGTAAAGAGTGATAACTTCATTGTCCGAGATAAACTTTTTTTCTTCAAGCTACTTTTTTCACCCCTGCCCACTTCCAGGCCATCTGTAGTCATTCACCGTCCCAGCTGAGGAATTTCAAGATTATCATCTTCCATAAGCGGTTGGTTTGGCATTTAATCGAGATCATCTTAAGGGAGGCAGAGGGGGTCATCCAATAATTGTATAAATGAAGG
>JAAFCE010009126.1:2893892-2928076 GCA_013389805.1 Trigoniulus corallinus
GCTTATCTCCCACCAGCTCACCGTCCGTCCCCGTCAACCTTCGTTGATGTTTTAGGGCCGTTCAACTGCAAGGTCATTAGAGCCCTGTCCACTGCATAGTTCTAGTGCAGAGACTGCACAGACGCTACACTAATAACAGTACCCAGTTTTCCTAAGCAGCCACCCATGTTAGTACTATCTGGGGTTGCGTTGCTTAACTTCAGTGATCAGACGAGAACTGGTGTGTCTAACGCAATAAGCCGCTCCCATCCTTAGGGACAACCTGCTCCCACGTCTGCTTCGGTCTCCTTCTGCCCCAGGTTCTTCTAACTACCTGCATTCCCCTGAACCCATAGAACCCCTGTTCTCATTACGGGTGCAGTAGTAACATCTGAAGTAGTAACACCTGAATGCATATGCAGTAGTAACACCTGAAAAAGTACCTACCTGCTCTAGCTCTTTATAACGTCTGCACAATCACAGGGGTTCTGTTTAATCCTGGACACCAGGAGGGGGGGGGGGGACTATCGTCCTTCTCCATTGTCAAATGTTGTCTAGAAATCTGTTTTGCTATGCAGGAACCATATTGAACTTGCCTTCCTCTTTCTCTCTCTCTTCCCACCACCTTTGTCCGTCTTGAGACATTGATTACTGGAATTCCTTGGCAAGGGTTCGTGTCCATGAAATTCAAAAGAGGTAAATGCAGCAACGATCAGGTCAGGACTATTTTTTTATTGAGGTAGTTATTGCAAATTCGAGGACGTGATTAGAAAACTAATTGTGTGAACAATGAGTGGTGGACCGCCTCGTGATTACTAAATAGTGGTTATTACAGAATTTGGAACCATGAAAGGGTACGACCCAATAAGTTGGGTTATGATAAGAGAGGAATTGCTTGAACCTGCTACTTATTTGAGTGTCGTGGGAAAACCGAAAAAAAGGGTGTATGAAATAGAGAGAGGTTAAGTTCCCTCTTACTTCCCCCTCATATTGGGATAATGGAAGTATCATGTCCTAATGGGTAACAGTGGCCATTGTGGAAGCCTCACCTTTCACTCTGCACTTGCTCACTTATGAGTAGGTAACCAAATAATAGATAGGAAGTTATCGATAGAGAGTTTTCATAAAAAGTCGTAAATAAACTTGTAGGGTGTTATTTTCGGTACTCGTAAACAAGTTTCTCGTCACGTGATTGGTATGTCCTTATCAAATATGGCCAACCATTGTCTGTTGCCATTATTTCAATAATTATTATCATTAATTAAATGTTATCTTAGTGAACCGAGCGAGAAAAAGGCATTTAAAATTGTCGAAGTCAGTTTGACGATACACACACTACACAATTAAGCGCTTTTGAATTCACAAAGTAATTAAAGTCCATGTTTTTAAAATGTTAGCTCATTACGAGAAGATGCAACGTGAGAAACTCTCTCTCTCTGATGTTTATGAAACATTAAGGCAATCTCAGAATTGATGAATGACCTTTTTTTTTTATGAAATAGAATTTTTTGCGTCATTCTATAGAATACACCAATTCGAAAAAGAATGACGCCATTTGCCTAATGGAACGGCATCTTGACGTATTGATTACGACCTCCAAAAAATGAATTTTAAAACTGCGAAAATCTTCAATAAATATGGTGGCGTATTAGACGAAGACATACTGCTAATAAGTAAACATAATTTCAACATGAAATGCAAATGTAATGTGCTGGAATTCCTAAAAGACACGTTCTTCCTTTGCCAGCGGAAGAAAATGGCTGCACGACCCCTTGACCTATATGTTATTGCAATTCTCTATTGTAAATAGATAGTTGGTGTCGCATAATTTGAACAATAGACATCCCAGCTGCATTTTATTTATTTTTTGATGATAATAAAAAACGGTCGAATTGACACCAAAGAGGGATGGAAACGCCAAGAAAATTTCAGGAGAGAGAGAGAAAAAAAAGAAAAGAGGTCATTTGCACATGAATGGTCGCCACCTTTCATTCGTAAGTGATTGTGTCAGGGGAAATGGCTCCGATAGGAATGAGACCGGGACATTGGCCTATCCTAAATCCAAATGCAAAAGAATTGAGGTGGGAAGCTAAACATAGGAAATTGTAGCATACTTGAATCGTGAGACTGATATTATCCCAAATGGAAATTTCCTTTTACCTCTTTTAAGGGTACGATGGCTCATTTATGTTGTATGAGCATATCATTATTTCATGTGCTCGGTTGCACCACTGTATGGTTCACAATTAAGTTACTGTATATCAGGCCTGCTGTATATAGTGTAACTATTGATAGAAATAACTTTTTTTACGTTAAGATGTTTTGCCCCCTCAAAGTTTCGCGCCGTTTCATCCACAATTCTTATCCCGTCCCCTCCCAATTACATTATATGCACTAAAGAGTATGATGTAGTTTTGGAAACGATGTAGTTCCATTCACTCCTCGATTACGGAGGCGGATATGTTAATACTGTTAAATATTTTACTTTTAAAACGTTGCCAGCCAACAATAAAAAGGCAGGCATCATCCTGGTGAAACCGGAAGCATTTCAAGACTATCGTACGATTATCCTTGATCTTTTCTGCATGATTACCTGCCGTGAATATTTCCTATAAATAACTTCAGTTGTTACCAAAGGAAATTCAAGTGGTCGACGCCTTGGACATTGAAGGAAAATAAATGAAATTGACCCAACCATGACTTCCTTTCAAGTGAGCCTTTCACTCGCATAATGGGTGTACCCATGCCTGGGAACCGTGAACTTTTAAGACCTTGAATACTTAAGTTAATATCAGGGAAGCACGCTGATCGACCGTAGGTAAGACGATTATTGTGTGATCTGGGCCTCCCGTTCCGCATGAAGGGTATAAAAATTCTTGTATGCGACAATCTGCATAAATGGTATTTGACACTTCAAAAACATCAATAAATAATTAACAAGGTTTGTAGTCATATTTTAATTGGCAAGATTTGATTGTTTCAGAAGATGCAAGAAATTTGGGAAATGAATACCTTGGAAAGGAGATATTCGGTGCCGCCAAGCACTATTAGTGATCCAACTGGCCGTGGAAATCCAGTGGAAGACCTTCATGCGTGGTCCATCTACCGTCAAAACATCAATTCAGGGTTCACTGACAGTGCTCTTGGTAGTTCTGAGAAGTCGTCGCCACCTTATGGCAATTTCAAACTGCGGCAATCAACCGTGCATTCCATCTTAAGCCATCCTAAGTATGGTCCGAGTCGACGATCCGCAGCTGAAGCAAGTGGAGGAAGTATCTATTCCTATCTGAAATTTGGACTTCCCAGAGTATTTCCACCCACGCGTCTTGGGCGGGACGGTTCGAGTGGATACGACAGCAGCGACGATGGCACTGGGTTTGGGAAACATCATCAGGGACTCTCTCCTGCAATGCAAAGAGCTAACCGATTTCGAAGGAGTAGGAGTGACCCTGATCTTAGAAATCACATGATCCAGGCCGAGGGCGGCAGTGGTGGAGGCGCCAATGGACGACACACCTTTACCAGCCACCAACATCATGTATTTCAAAGTCAGCAACAACAGCACTACAATCCTCAACAACAAGGCACCGTCGTGAGAACTGCGTTTAAAAACAAACAAGAAGCCACTTCGGAGCTCTCTGGTCACATCTATTGGCGTGAGAGTCGTCAAAAGAGCAATAGTGAAGTGCAACTTTTGGGCTCATCGACTCCTCAGAGTGAACATAGGCGGCGATACAGAGTCTATACCAAGAACGGGTCTAGAAGAGGCATGAATGACAGGGGATCTGCAGTTGGAAGTGGCAGTGGATTGCCTGAAACCAGTCTGAGCGGCGCTGGTGGTGTAGGCGGAACGTCGTTGAGTGGTAGGCAAGTGGACACTGGTGACGGTTACAGACAGGACCGGACTGGCAAAAGAAGTCGAGCCGGTTCCCAGATGTCTGGACTCACCCACACTACCATGTCGTCACGGACACACATCGGAGCCTTTAACGCCCTATCTCAAGCTAGTGGCATGTACTCTCGAGACGCTCAACTTTTGAATGAGAAGTTTTTTCCAAAAGATACTTTCATCACCACTTTTTTGGGTGACATGGAAGGAGGAGTGTTCAAACATCCTCATCTCCAGGTGAGGAACCTCAGTTACGAGACTCGGCTTCCCAAATCGATGACCAAACAAAGTGAAAAATCCAGTATGTTAGGGGAAGACAGATTAAGGGTATTGGATAGCATCACGCTAGAGGTTCACGGTGGAGAGATAATGGCCATTATGACTACTTCTGGTGAGTGACAATTTGACTCCTAAGAACCATCTTTCTCAGTTAATTGGTGACGATCATGTGATTATTTGTTTCATAGAGGAAGAAGGCACAACATTTTTAAATGTTCTGGCCAATCGACATCAGGCAAGACATTCAAGAATCAGAGGTGATTTGGTCATTAATGGAGTTCCAGCTCAGCCGGATAAATTGGAAGGCCGAGTTAGTTATGTTCAGCAAGACTGCACTTTCAGCCCTGATATGAGTGTAAGACAGACTTTGCTGTTCACATCACTTCTGAAGGAACCAGGAAATCCATCGAGAGGCTTCGATACAAAGGGCCGAGTAAGAGTACTTGCTATATCGAAAGTTATGTCCTGATTGTAGTTGTGAAGTGGTAAATGATGGTGATTTTGATGACTAATGAATTGGGATGCGCATCTTTCTCTACGTAGATTAATGCCCTGATCGAAGATCTTGGACTTGGACTGATGAAGCATACAAGAGTAAAGCATTTGACACTGTCTGAGAAGAGGAGACTCAACGTGGCCTGTAATCTCCTTCTGGATACGGGTGAGGACATCTTTCAATCTGCAGTTTCCAACTCCACCACTTCACCATTTTGCTGCACTTACCTTGGTGACGTATCTAAAATTTTAAAATGTCTCTCAACAGACATTGTATTACTGGACCAGCCTACAAAAGGAATGGACATCTTTGATACGTTCTTCTTAGTGGAATATTTGAGACAATGGGCAGCCAGAGGACGCATTGTCATGCTAACTATCCATCCACCAACTTACGAAATCTTTACAATGATGTCCAAAAGTAAGTAGACAGTATTTGTTATGAAAGTAATAGTCAAATGCCTTTAAAGTGTTCTTAAAGTTGCCGACAAGAGGAATTTGAAAACGGTTTGATTGTGTTGCAGTTGCTCTCATCTCTTCTGGTCGCCTCATGTACTTTGGTAAGAGACGAGAGATGCTGCCCTACTTCGCTTTCATCGAATTTCCTTGCCCAGCCTACAAGAATCCCTCGGATTATTACTGTGCGTGAAATTCTTTTATCTTATGGGTCTTTTTGTTACTATCTACTTCACTGCCTGTTGTCTGTCGTTGTTCTCTTAAGTGGACCTCATCACATTGGACAATCTGTCAGCTGAAGCCATGCTTGAATCCAGCGAACGCATCAAACTGTTAGCAGACACGTTCCACCAACGACACGAAGGTCTGATAGATCCTGGTCCTCCTGGAATTCCGCCTCCGAAAGTAAAGTCTGCGAACCTTTTGGTACAGATACTTGCTTTGTGGATGTAAGAAGTTTTTCTGTTAATGTTCATTATTGAGAGGTCCTTCCTCACACTCTGTAATTCGGCCTGTAACCTGCCTTAATCAACCCTCTCCCTGTTTCTCCCAGTCGTGCACTCATTTATATGTTCCCTTACAACCTCATCGCTATGGGCAAGAATATTTTCATTGTGGCTCTGATGTCTGTTTTGATTGGTGCCATCTATGATAACGTCCGACTCGGTACTGAGCAAGATGTGGTTCAAGATAGGTTTGGATTTCATTTTGTCATGATGGGAGTGGCCATTTGGCCACTCATTCTACTCACAACATCTGAAGGTAAGAAGTCTGTTTTTTAGAGCACATTATTTTTTGGCTGAAAATGTGTTTACAGAACATCTGATAATTCTTTCCACAGTCTGGTACAGCAAGGATGTGGTGAGCAGAGATCTTCAAGACAGGTTGTATACTAAGTCAGCCTACATTATCAGTAAGGTAATTTTTTTCGGATCTCTTCGGACATATCTCTCTGTCCAGTTTTAAAATTTCTTTAAACCCGGGCCCGTTGTACCAATTTCTCTTTTTGTCGTAGATGACATACAGCTTCTTGACGGCCGTTGCTGTGTTTTTGGCGTACATCATTCCAGCGTACTGCATGTCAGGACTGAAGGGAGAAGACGACAATCTGACATTTACAGTTTATCTTGGCTACATGTTGTTCTACTTGTTTACTGTCCGTGTTCTGACTATGGCAATGGCCTACACCTTCGATTCACGTCATTTGGCATCTGCAATCAGTGGTCTGGTCATGACTTTTGTCATCACGTGTTCAGGATACCCCGTCCATTTCTTGGACCTGTCTGTAGTACTGTTTTGGTTTCAATGGATATCTCCAATGAGATGGATCATGGAACAGATCGATATTTGGGACTTTGCAGGAAGGGATGCAGAAAATGTTCGGATACCGAGAGAATCTTTCACCTGTTCTCAGAATCCACCCCTGATCACACAATCTTCAGCCATCATCTTGAAGCCACCTTGCAGTTTTGGAAATGGTCTTGAGGCATTAACCTTTTATGGCTATAATTCTGGTTGGCGTCTTTACGTTCCGACTCTGGTCACTTTTGGTTTTGGCCTATTTTGGTTAGGTTGGATTTTAGTGTTCTTCACGGGAAAAAGACAACAACAGAAGAAGTCCAGAAGAAGAATCCAACAAATGTGGATGCGATGAAGGAACAGCAGGTTGATATTTTATGTGTGATTCAGCAGTCAAGTCAGCAATGAAGGATGGACAGTGTCCACACATATCGAAATTGTCTCGAGTCCATCACCGTCGTGCCAACTACTTTTCTGACTACTGGTCCATGGACTTGGACCATGCATGTGATTTATATACTGGAATGATGTATTATTCAAGATATTTTTTCTGCATCAAATGGACTTCTTTGCAGATGTGGAGATCATTTTTTTTTTCTGGAACCGTTGTTATTGTCTGACCATCTCATTTGTGCTAATTTTAGTTTGTTAATATTAGATACCAGATCAGACAAAATATGTACAGTTGTTATTTAACACTTGTTTGGGAACACAACACCGACTTATAAAGAAACAATTGATTCTTTTGACTATGGCCTTTCAATTCATGCGCAAAAACAATTCAACGACATCGGCCTCGGTGGCGCAGGAGGTAGCGTGCTCTTTACTGCGTTAGTGGTCCTATTCGTTTGTTTGTTAGTGATTTAGGGCCCTTCAATGACAAGGTCATTAGAGCCCTGTCCACTGCGTAGTTCGAATGCAAAATCTGCACAGACACTACACTAATGCGGGGAGCGGCGAGTTGCGTTGGACACACCAGTTCTCGTCTGATCACTGAAGTTAAGCAACGCACGCCCAGTTAGTACTGACATGGGTGGTCGCTCGGGAAAGCTGGGTACTGCTAATATCCAATAATCGTCGCATTACTGTAGTGTCTGTGCAGCATATGCATCAGAACTATACAGTGGACGGGTCTCTAATGATCTCGTAGTTGACGGGACCTTAAACTCCAACAAACAAACAAACAAATACACTAATGCGACGATTTTGGGGTACTAGCACTACCCAGTTTTCCCAAACGGCCACCCATGCCAGTACTAGCTGGATTCGTTTGTTAGTGTTTTGGGGCCCTTCAATCAGGACCGGTGTGATGGGTGTGCGAACAGGGCACAAGGCCCCGCGCATTCGGATTAATGAACCTATTGATAGAAGGGCCCCGCATAATTAATTTGCACGGGGCCCCGCAAAATATAGCGCCAGCCCTGCCTTCAACTACAAGGTCATCGGAGCCCCGTCCACAGTGTAGTTCTTATGCAGAGACTGCACAGACGATACTGCACTAATGCGACGATTTTGGGGTATTAGCAGTACCCAGTTTTCGCAAGCGGCCACCCATGTCAGTACTAGTTGGGGTTGCGCTGCATAACTTCAGTGCTCAGACGAGAACTGGTGTATCCAACGCAATAAACCACTACCCCTGCCCCCCCCCCCCAACTATGCAAGGCATGGTATGATCGGTATCTAGAGCAAACGGATGAATTGTTGGGAAACATTTCTAGGCACCCGGCTGCCGACTTAATGCTACAAGCCGAGCTTGTTTAAATTAGCACAACTTCTAGAGGCCATTTACTGACACTAGGGACGAGCGTCTAGTCTAAACCAGGCATGTCAAATTGGGGGTACCCCGAGGGCCACATCGGTAACATGCGAGTTGTAAGGGCCATGCAGTGTTGACTGTTTTATTTTTGTAATTTGCGTTTAAAAGTATCAAGACCCCACCCCCATGGCACCCCATTCCCACTACGCCCAGGGGCAACTGTCCCCCTCCCGCCTCTGAGCAGCAGGCTGTATATGTATACTACATGATATCGATGGTGAGGGCCGCAACTCTAGGCTTCAAGGGCCGCCAGTTTGATACCCCTGATTTAAACATCGCACACATCATGGGAAGCTCCGGCTTTAAATTCTATCTCATCCTAAACAAGGATTGAACCTGCAACCACGAACTCTAGTCAAACAGGAAAACACTGGCACAGCTTAGGGGAAGAATTTTGAGGCCGGCTGGAGCATCCTAACGCAGTGTTTTACAACTTTTTCACCTCAAAGGAACCCTTGAGATGGTGTTCAGCTGTTGAGGAGCCCCTAAAGAGTAAAAATCCTTCTAAACGTGGTGGGAGGGCCGATGGATACCTTCACAACAATATGTAGACTACACTAAGACTACTAAAACGTCCGGTAAACAGCTTTGAATTTTTAATTGCCAATTTCTTGCAAATTACATTAACATATTTACAAAAAAAAACCACAAAAAGACTCGAACAAACCTCCCAATCCTATAAATACAAAAGGCAGTGCAAAAATTTTCTGCAACAAGCATCACCACGTCGTCCAGGCCTGTCCAGGACACAACTCAAGTGCCTGTTCAGGCGACGATGCAACACGATCACAGATTCTTGGTGTCAAAAGTAAATAGGTTTATACTAAAATAGTAAACTAACATGTTGGTGGGAAAAATACAGAGGAAGGTGAATAATTACAAAATACGATTTTTAAGAGAGGTGTGCGGTTGTTTTCAGACGAATACTTCGCCGTCAGCAGGTGCACTGGCGGTGCCAGAATCATCTCTCCTAACTAGCACTCCTCTTGGTAAAAACGTTACACTTCTGGAACGGACTAGCAAGGCAGGTGGAGGTGATGGTGTTGATGATGGCCCGCACAACGACCGTCGACATCCTTTGATGGTCATAACGGACTTCTGGTCATCACGACTCGTCCAACCTTCTTCCAGAACATTCTCTTGGCTTTCACTAGACCGACAGGAACTTTTCTTTGCCTCCGACAGACTATAAGGCACTGGGACGCCACTACCACTATGACGATTCTGTCGATTCCTCGATGGCGGAAAAGTGACGCTATTTCTACGTAGTGTGGGGTCATTACCGCCAGTTGACGATGACGACGACGTCGTCGTCGACACTACAGCGGCGGTCACTGGAGAAGGCGACATGGAAGGCGACGAAATTCCAGAAGACTCTAAACTGATGCCTGAATCTTCACCATTGTTCTCAGGCGGCGTAAAACGAGAATAGACGCGAGACCCCGACTTGAGCATGCTGTCGTTACGCCTCAGGCTCAAGGTGCCACTACTGGACAACAACTGCAACTCGGCGTCTTCATACAGGTCTTCGAAATGCTGGTGCTTCAGTTGAGATATCGAACGTCTAATGGTCAACAACTGGTCAAAAATGGCATCATCACCTGACAGCAAAGAGGCCTGACAAGAGATCAAAACGGTTTTTTTTATTCATAAGTCACTCGTATAGCCACAACCATTAAAAAAGGTGACCGAAAGGATGTCGAGGAGACAAAAGCGGTACCCCTTTTTTGACATTTGATAACCCAACCAAAGCAAGGGTCATGCAAAGAATTGAGCTGGCAGGGTTAGTTGTAAAATAGCTTCACATGCGACCCATAGGATCAATGTGGGGGTGGTGAAGTGGATCTGGTTCGTTGATGTTTTAGGACCCTTCACCTACAAGGTCATTAGAGCCCCGTCCACTGCCTAGTTCTAATGCAGAGACTGCACAAGCACCACACTAATGCGACGATTTTTGGGTATTAGCGGTACCCAGTTTTCCCAAGCAGCCACCCATGTCAGTACTAGCTGGGGTTGCGTTGCTTAACTTCAGTAGTCAGGTGAGTCCAACGCAATAAGCCGCTCCCTGTTGAAGTGGAGACAGGCAAGTAGAGTCCTGTATGATTGGGGGGGGGTGTCCTAATCAAGTTGAAAGGAGAATTCTAAAGACCAGTGTGGTTAGGCCAGCTATGCTGAGTGTTGGGGACAGTGCGCAAGAGTCACGAAAACAGAATGAGGGTAGCTGAAATGCGAACGCTGCGGTACATGGGTGGGGTGTTGAGAGCAGACAGAATTACGGATGAGTATATTACGGGATAGTTTGAGGGTGAGGGACCAGAGGAAAAGTTGAGAGACTAGATGAAGGTGTGGGGATACCCTTCCACCTGAGAGGAGGGGAGGAGGAGCTGGTTCGATCCATAACAAGGATGCAAGTTCTTGGAAGCACCCGGGACAAAGGAAGACCAAAGCAGACCTAGGTGCCGGTTGTACGTAAGAATAAGGTAGTTTGTGGAGTGGATAGGCGGGAGTGGAGGGCTAGAACCCGCAAACCCGACCCCGCCGAAGGCGGGAGGAGGGTGAGATGATGATACACAAAACCTTTTAATGTGGACAACTATTCCCAATCACCTTCAAAAGCAGCCATGCAAGACTGCCATCTGGTGGCCAATGCTATAACGACTGCTTGCTCTTGGCTCCCACAGATGTCTCTGCCTCATTGAATTTCAAAACACTACTAATAGGTGGCGTAGCAGTTTAGCTGCTAATCAACCACTGAACTGAGAACGAAAGCGGACGGCGTTGGTGATTGCAACCTGAGCCGTGGACGGCTTGAACGGCTGACATCTAGCCGACAACGGCAATCTCTAGGGACCTTCATAAATTACTGCAACATCGCCGACGTGTATCCATAACAAGTGAAAATAAGAGGCACAAAATGTTTAAGGTAGTCATAAAGAACAAAAAATGGTCCTCGTCTTTGACCTTATGAGAAAAAAAAATTTGGCTTCCTTCGCTCCCAATCTACCTTCACCCTTTGCTGTTCTCTTTCATCCCCACAATGGAGAATCAAACAAAAGACGTGGGGAGAGAACCACTGTATCAATACCACCACCGCCACAACAAAGAGGTTAAAGGTCAGTAACATTCTCTCACCATTATATTCACACATGACGGGTAATTAGTAATTATTTCAAGTGCGCATGTACAGTAACACAAACATCAACTCCTAACCCCTTTTCCCGCCTATGGCAGGGTCGGGCACCCAGCTTTGTCCCTCTGGATGGACACATGGACGATCTATTAGACTGCATTTTTCCGCAGCCGGCTGCCGACCAAAGCTGCAATTCCTATGTTTAGTTATCGTCGGTCGTCTACTGCTCGTTGGGACACTCCACCGACGCCGGAGAAGGAGGGGGTGAACTCCTACCCCTGAAATCTTGCCACATCTACCCGCTGCATAGTAGGGAAGGTTCTTTTACGTGCGAATGGCACCGTACACCACTAGGGGCCATGGCTTTACTTCCCATCCAACGAAAGGCGCACTCGAAGCCCCTCCCTCTCCTCTCTCGTCCGAAAAGAGCTAGCCCATGTCGATCCAGTATCGAACCTGGAACCACCAATGCAGTAGTTAAGCACGCTACCTTCTGCACCACCACCACCACTTCAGTGGCATTCCGAGGGTATTCTGCACCCGGGGGGACAAAGACCGAAATCTGCGCCCGGGGACATCTGTCCCCCTCGGTACGCCACTGCACCACTTCCATCATGCCATTATACCGCTTGCAGCAAGGTCAGGCCTGCGGGTTCTATCTCTTCACTCCCGTCTGTCTCGTACCAGGTTCCCCGTCCACCCCATTCACTACCATATTGTTACGAACAATCTCCCCCTGCCCCCGGCTGCTTCCAACCACCAGCATTCCTGCAGTGGACCTAACGGGCTTTTCTTCCCATCTTCTCATTATGCTATCTTCTGCACCACCGAGGTGTACAATACAAAAATTATTGCACTCTTAGAATTAAAAATGGTGAAACATGGTCAATTTCAGGAACCATTTGACTCTGTCCCTCTCCCACTCATCTTCATCTTACTCTCCACATTTAACACTAGGAAATAAGAGAGTTAATGAAATAAGCCGAGCAGGGATTTGAACCCACTTCACACCACATTCCTTTTTACATTATTTTCGCAGCCGTCGCCAGGGGGCGTGTTATTAACACATGGCCTATAAAACGAGAGAGCAAATGGCCAAAAAACAACTCACAAACACCAACCGCGTGTCGAACAAATAATAACGGCAATCAAAAACAAATTTCACCAAAAAAATGTATGTCATATCAATTCTAATAATAGATCGTGGGCTACTCAAAAATAAACGATACGCCCGACTGGTAACGTACACAAACAAAGCCTTATCAAAAAGAAAAAAAACGTGACGTGACCCATCAAACGCACCAACAAAAATCATATCACGACAAATCCTCCCATCAAGAAATGATCGGGTTATGGGTTAATGAATTATATTTCCTTCCCCTCTCTTCCCACCCCCCTCATCCCACTCCCCGAACCAGGTTGCTGGTACTGTACATCCATATCACCGCCGAACGAAACCCACCACCGATCCAAATACACCCCTTTCCTCCTCCCCTTCCACCTTCATCCGTATCGTCCCGTATCGAGATAAGACATACGCGTGACAAACGACTTACGTTATCCCCAAACGGGCCAAGAAAAAGGAGGGAGGGAGGAAGGGAGAGAGGGAGGAGGGGGAACAACAAAGAGTCGAGGACGAGTTCAAGGAAACCAGTGACTTAAAGAGAGAAAGCAGTCAACCCCCAATTATAGGAGGCAACTCTAATAGGACCAATGATCCCCTCCACCCATCTACCAAAGCCAATTTTACATCAACAACACCCTTGACATATCCATCAATTGGTAACACGCTCGATTCAATCGTGCCCCAGGTACGATCCTGGGCGAATCACTTAGTGGTGTCTTTCTTGTGACCCACAGAGAAAGAGGAGTGGGGGTGCAGGGGAAGGTAGAAGGAGAGAAACCGAGTGGCACCTTTCGTCCCGAATAGGAATGGAAGCCAGCTGCACATTAAAAGTTTTGTAAACCTAAATACAAATGGGTACAACACATCAGCAACATGTCCAGGTGTTGCATAGTTTCGCCCTCACCCCTCCTGATATGCAACTGTTTTTGAGACTTAAGCACGTGGAACGGGGGGGGGGTGCTAGCTTCCAGAGTTCAGAGGCCAGATGAAAAGAGAGGGAGATTTAAGGAAGTGTGCGGAAGTGGAAGAAATACAGGGACAAGTAGCATCTGCTAGCCCTATCCCCTCTCCATGGACATCGGATGGGTGGGTAACACGTGGACGTGGCGATATTGTAGGGTGCACAACCTTGAAACAACCAAAAGCAAGGCCGTTGAGGATGACAAAAAGAGAGAGAGAGAGAGAGAGAGAGGGGAGCGAAGGGGGTAGGCAAAGGGAACAACTAAGGAGCGAAGTGTAAATTAGACAACACGTGATTCAAACTGTCCCGCCCTCGACAAAATTTAACTGGGGTACCATCAGAGAGATATTCTAGCCATTAACAGACCCACCCGCCCACTTTCTTTCTCCCTTGCTTACGCTTTTGTTGGTCCCACGAACCAGCTTGGCACTCGCCCACCGAATCGTCCCACACAAACGACGAGTCCCGAATTGTTAACTAACGTCCTAGAGAGCGAGAGAGAGAGAGAGACGCCCGCAGGACAGGACTTTCACTTTGACGCCAAATCTGACGGGAGAGGAGGGTAGTATCGAGACGGGTCGATACAGGGAGAGAAGGGGCAGGACACTAAGATACCCCTCCCCATCCTCCATCGTCGACAAATTAACAACAACAGTTTCAAAAATGAAATATGTAAAAACCAATTCAAGGATATTTTGGACATTTTTACCATTTTAGATCCCCGAAAAAAGAAAAATCAGGTCCTCGAAGGACACCCTCCTTTTTAATTGGACTCGTGTTGTTTAATTAGCGACAAATACCAGCAAAAAGTCACGCGGTGGATGGGATGGGGGAGCAGGAGGGCCGACTAGAACGGGTTATGGGACCAATATCATTACACCTGCATACCTTGCAGAACTCAAATTCTTGATGCCGTGGCCGGTGGCTTGGAAGGAAGACGCCGGACTCAAAAGTGATGGTGGACAGGAGGGAGGGGGAAGGGACAAGCACAAGGACGACAGGCCAGAATCCTAGTGGGGTGGTGGTCAGCCCTACAAATGACCACCAAACCTGTCCCTCACCCCACATTCAAGGACAACAGCCCGGAGAGAGGAGACTCTTTCACACCAGTCAGAGAGTGATCAATTTCATACAGGTGTCAGCCAACGCCATCAAGACGGGACGGGACGCTCGATCACGATACAAGTACTCGACAGAAGGACGACGTGCGCTGGACAGTGAGAAGCACGTGACAAACTGGACATGAAGTTAAGACGAAATCACTTTTCATAGCCGTGGCCGCCGACACCACCACGGCTAGTGATCATCGGCTTGTCATCAGCCGTCAACTGCCTCAGAAGTTCACACACCACTCGCTAGTGCCGCTAGCAGTTCGAGGGAAAAAAAAACCACGCAACTGATAAGAGGTCAACATTTCACAACACCCCGACAAATCGTCCAATGGACCATTAGAGTGGTCCCATCGGTGCCTAGTCCCAAATATCACGACTTGTTTTTTCCTCTGCTGAAAAATACCCACCATTGGGTCAGGCAAGTTGTGAAGCCTTGAGCTAACTGTCGCGACTCAACGCGGGCACCACGCCAAGCTATCTTGTCTCTCACTACTGTCACCCGTCCCCTTTCCAGATACGGGACAGGACATTGGCATTGGGCAAGGAGGGGACAGAGAGAGGTTAAAAAGACAAACAACATCCAAAAACGGACGTTTCCAATATTTGCGGCTCAACGATGAAAAAAAAAAACATTGATAAACATCTACTTAGGGATAGGGGTGGGTGGAAGATGTTTGCGCCAACAGGTGAAATATTACGCAACCCTTTCTCAACAAGGTTGAATATTTGCACACCTGTTACATAAGCGTGATGGGACGGAAGGGGAGGAGGAGCAGGCCCTACAAAAAAAAAAAACAGTGTCACGATGATGACTGACTCAACATTGCATCAATTTCTACATGAGTCACTTCGAACAAGTCATTTCACGTGACCCAAGCAGTGCCTGGCCGTGACCATCACAGTACGGGATTTGAACTCGCGACCAATTCCACTACCCCCTAATTATTCATTTTAAGGTACAAAATGAGAATTCAAAAACCTTCCCCCATCATCACCGAAGAGCGGAGAGTCGAGGGGGGAGCCATCATTCACAACGGCCAACATTTTTGTACAAAATTTCAGGTGTGGGGGGGGGGGGGTGGGAAGGATCAAGGGAACAACTGCTACAGTACTTTGACCCTCACCAAAACTACTCATTCGCCCAATACGGCGATGGTCAACGCTCAAAACCCCAAAATACATACCGAGTCATTACAATAATGGTCCACCAAACTCCTTCACGGTAGTGGCAGTGGCCCCTGAAGGATCATACCCCCAATTATACCACCAGAAGGTTAAGAAGTGGAGAGGGTATCGTGGCGATGGCGGCGACCGACCTTTCGCGAGAGGAGGAGGAAGGTCGGTCCTTCACCAAATTCAATTCCGCACACCCATCTCTTTTCTTTTAGTGGAGTTTATGACCGACCAACAACAGAAACTATAATAATAGTAGTAATAATAAAACAAGAGGAGGGCCAAAGAGAGAGAGAATGTGGAATAAGACAAAAAAGGGGGGAAACAAGAGGAACCACGCAAACCTAAAATAAAAGAGCGGCTTCATGCGTACTGGCCCGAAGGAAAAGGAACCAAGAAAGAGAGAGGGTGCTCAAGGAGATGAGGAGTGTGTCGGGATAATGATACGAGGTGCACCTACTTGCTCTCGACAAACATCGTATGGAGAGGCAAAAGAGAGAGAAAAGGGTAAAAGGGGACTGACTGGAAGGGAGAAAAAGAATAAAGAAGGTCAGAGGTCATCATATCGCTCTTCGAGGTGCTCCTCCAGTTCAACCTTCGTTACCATCAATTACAATTCACTTCACACCGGATGCGTCCTTTCTTTTCCACGGCCTTCACTCTGATACGACACATACTTGGACAAGGGTCATAAAGTGGGACACTGACGACCCACAAAGAGTATCTATCAATCAACCTCTGGTCCCACACACGAAGCCGATTTTTTTTTTGTTCCTTTGGTGTAAAGGAGGGGGGGGGGGACTACTGCTACGCACACCTTTTCAACCACTACCCGGAAGCAGCTATGCTGCCATTTCTGAAGGTTTTAAGTAGAGGAGAGAGAAAAAGATAAGAGATGTCCAAATTTAATTAAATCACCATCAAATCGAAGGAGGGTGGAGTAAAAAAAAACAGGGTGAGAATGTGCCCCCGATTAATCGTCTCGAGGGTACATTACCCCCTTCCTCTCCCTCGCATTGCACCTTCTTGTCCTGCATGCATCATGTGGGAAAGTTCCAACAACAAAATTTGGCACGCAACAAGTCATGATAAAAAAAAAAAACAACACCTCCTCGTGGCCGGACTGTCCATCTGTCCACTTTGCATTCCCCACCCTCCAAGCTAATAGCATTAATGAAAAATCGAGGGGGGGGGCGAGAAGAATGAACGAGTCCCCAATCTCAGGGACTGTTTGTCAAAAATTTAGAAAAAAAAACCCGCTGTGGTGGGAATACCAGGGAATTTTGCCTATCGACATCTTTTCTGGGTCATTTTACGTGCAGGTGAATATTGAATACACGCCTACGCGTGAATTTCGCCGAATTTACCCCCCCCCCCCCCCCGGGCCACATGCACAAAGGTGTCTTTACACACAGTGGTGACATCGTACATACCCTACACGTAGACCACGTTTTCATTTTTCATCCCACCATTCCGGCCTCCCACGGTCCCCAAAAAAGAAAAAAATACACCCAGGATCGAACCTGTGATAACGAACTCCAGTGACAGAAGACTCCATGAGCGACCTAGGGCAATGACTGGTGGCAGTGGCGTCACTAGGGGAGTGCGGGCCGCACCGAGTGACACCATTCGCACCATTAGAAAATGGGGGACACCAAAGAACAAGAAGCGGCTTTTTTCGGGAGAGGAGGGGTGACACCATGGTGTCACCAACCCTAGAGACGCCACTGCCTGGTGGTTTCCTGCAGGCCCCGAAACCGTCCATATGCTGTCGGTATCTTCACATCAGTTAAAAAAGTGGCGACGTGGGGTGCCAACTGATCATCCCTAACTCTTTCGACCCGCCTGTCAGGTGCGGGCACGCTGGAACGGGACCCCGCTGGAACATAGACGCACGGGGGAGAACTGTTGAACAGTGTTGTTACGCACCCGGCTGACTACCTAACCCCACGACCATACAGTGAAGCTTCTCTAATCAGTCCACCCTTGGGAATATACAAAAGTGGACCCATCAGAGGGGTGGGCCGATTATGGGGGGTTAGCCAAAATACGTACACGTATACCAGAGAATGAGGTAGTGTGGCCAGTGGCCTTTGTGGGAAGAGGACCGATAGAGAGGTTTCACCATACTCTTTAAAAGCAACTCCAAACCTTTTTCCCGCCTATGGTAGGGTGGGGTATCCATCTAGTCCTTCTGAATGGACAGTGGTTTCTCGACAGCCGGCCCCCGACCAAACCCGCAACCCCTATGCTTATTTATTTATCTTCGACCTACTGTTGGTTGGGACACTCCACCGAGCTCCAACACCTGGGAATGCTGCCTCATCTTATGTGCAAATGCCATCGTACAACAAAAGGGACCTCGGGTTTACCTCTCATCCGGAAGAAGGTGCAGTTGGGACCTTTCTCACGCCTAAAGAAGACAACCCCACCTCGATCCAGTATCGAACCCAGGAACCACTGACGCAGTAAACCGAGCACGCCACCTACTGCGCCACCGAAGTAGGTTCGACGACTAGACTCTTTATGGAGGCCATGGGTGGGTTGTTTGTCTGTTGGTGTTTTAGGGCCCTTCAACTACAAGGTCATTAGAGCCCCGTCCACAGTGTAGTTCTGATGCAGGGACTCCACAGACACTACACTAGTGCGACGATTTTTGGATACTAGCGGTACCCAATTTTCCCAAGCGGCCACCCATGTCAGTACTAACTGGGGTTGCGGTGCTTCACTTCAGTGATCAGACGAGAACTGGTGTGTCCAACGCAATTTGCCGCTCCCGCCAGGGGTAGGGGGAGAAGCTCTTACACCTGAAAATTTTTGCCCAATCTACACGCATATTTCATACTGTTTGATTAGTTTGTGGGTTGGGGTGTAAGCCAGGCAGCCATAACAGGTCAACCCCTTAGGAGGCTGCCCACGGGAGATGAGGAGGTAGGTGAAAGGACGAGGGAGAGGGTTAATTTGCAGCACCCTACGTTCATCCAACCACCCAAGTTGGTATTGACGTGGGTGTTGACGTGGTTGACGTGGGTGTTGACGTTGGTAATAGGGAGCTTGAGTTACACGTTGCGTACAACGTACACCGACGCAAAGCAGACGAATTCCATACTGCGCAGATGCAACATTCCTAATAGGGAATTCGTCTGCTTTACGTCGGTGTAAGTTGAACACCGACGTGTAACTCAAGCTCCCTATTGACGTGGGTGGGCTCACCTACCTAAGGCAGGTAACCAGACCCACTTTTTGACCAGAACGAACCTGCATCTACGGTCTCGAAACCCAACACGAGATCACCAAGACCCTGAGACGGACCGTTTGGGACTCTATGATGAACAATTACCCTTTTTTCGACATATAACCCCCCCCCCATCTCTTATTTTAGAAAAAAAAAATCTCATTAACAATTAACAGTCAGTCATTATTCGCAATAACGGGCCAACGACGTCCATCCAATCACTAATAGTGACAACGACTTCTCCGGGCTTTGCACCGCCACGAAGAGCCATCGTCCCATTTGACGAAATTAAATGGGGGAAAAAAAAAATAACACCCATACTCTCCAAAATACCTCTCATCTCGAATCTACCTGTCGTCTCCAAGCTTCACCCACTAACGACAGCAATCTAGTTTTGGTTACAAATGCCATTAAATAGGGTCAATCGCCTCTCCAAAAACTGATAGTTAAAAGAGGATACACCGAAAGCTGTGGTGGGAAAGAAGAAGGAAGAGAGAACATGAACGGCACGGGACAGTACATATATTTTTGGCAACAACAAAAAAATATGGTGTCCAAATCAGATACCAATATTAAATGTCAATTACTTGCAAACACTATGATTATATCCTTCGGGCAACCCAACTGTATCTCAACATTAAATCAATTTTTAAAAAAATAAAAAAAAATAAAGAAGGCGGTGAAAATATGAGAGTACATTCCCCATGTCAAAAGTTAACCGGTTCTGATGGCCCCTTTCCGCACGCGTACACAAAAAAAAGCCCAATTCAGTTTTTTTTTTAAATATTTTAACTGAGAATTATGTAGACTGTGCAAAATATACCTTGCTCTATATTTAGAGGCTATGATTAAAATTATAATATGACGAAGTTTGCAAATTTCGACAGAATAGAGTTCCCCGTCCTGTTTCTTTCCTAATAAAACCGTCCCACGGCAGAAATTTGGAAATCCCGCCTCGGTGCCGCAGTGGGTAGAGTGCTCGGTATCCTACGTCAGTGGTTCTACGTTAGATACTGGAACCAAGGTGGGTTTTTTCTTTCGGACGACAGAAAGAGGGGGAGCGGCGAATTGTGTTGGACACACCACTTCTCGTCTGACCCGCCGCGATGGCGTAGTGGTTAGCACGCTCGGCAACTGCGTCAGTAGTTCTAGGTTCGATACTGGACCGTGGCGGGTCGGCTTCTTTCGGGCGAGAGAGAAACCGCGAGTGTGCCTTCTTTCGGATGAGAAGTAAAACCGAGGTCCCGTGTGGGTGTACGATGCACGTAAAAGAACCCTCTCTACTACGCAACGGGTAGATGAGGCAAGATTTCCAGGTGTAGGAGCTCGTCCCCTGGCGTCGGTAGCATTCCCCAACGAACACTAGACCGACTATAAATAAGCGTAGGGGTGCAGCTTTGGCCGGCAACCGGCTGCAGAAAAAAACTATGACCAATATATCGCCATGTGTCCATGCAGAGGGACAAATGGGTACCCGACCCTGCCATAGGCGGGAAAAGGGTTAGGAGTTGGTTGTTGTAAACCAGTTCTCGTCTGACCACTGAAGTTAAGCAGCGCAACCCCAGCTAGTAATGACATGGGTGGCCGCCTGGGAAAACTGGGTACCGCTAATACCCAAAAATCGTTGCACTAGTGTAGTGTCTGTGGACGGGGCTCTAATGACCTTTGTAGTTGAAGGGCCCTAAAACACCAACAAACAACAACAGGCCCCGAGTGCGCCTTCCTTACGATGGGAAGTAAATCGATGACATTTGCACCCTATGCAACGGGTAGGTTAGGCAAAATTTCCAGGTGTAAGAGTTCGCCTCTCCCCCCGCGTCAGTGGAATTCCCCAAGAATAAATAGTCATAGGGGGTTGCAGCTTTGGTCGGCAACCGGCTGCGGAAAAACACCGCTCAATACACTTTTGCGTCCATTTCGTGGGACAAGATGGGTACCCGACCCATGTCATAGGCGGGTTAAAGGTCAGGTGTTGCTTCGGTAAGAACATGGAAACACCCCCGGCTTCACCGAGGCGGGCTTTTTCTTTTGGACGACAGAGAGAGGGCCCCGAGTGCGCCTTCTTTTGGATGAGAAGTAAAACCGAGATCCCGTGTGGCCTACGATGGCATTTGCACCCTATGCAACGGGTAGATGAGCCAAAATTTCCAGGTGTAAGAGTTCGCCCCCCCCCCCCCCCGGCGTCAGCAACCGGCTACGGAAAAACACCGCCTAATATATCACCCTTGTGTCCATTTCGTGGGACAAGATGGGTACCCGACCCTACCATAAGCGAAAAAATGCGTTAAGAGTTGCTTTGGTAGGAATATGGAATCATCCCCAAAAGTTATTGAATAACCCACCAAATCAGCACCTGAACCAACCACAGGTGCGAAATCAACCCATACCTTTGTGTGTGTGTGTGTACTTTGGCAGGATAACATCTCACCACTACTACTACCATCATCACCACCACCACCAACAGGAGCACAAGCACACCTCTGCTGGTTGCCAATCGTCCTCAATAACTCCCGTCCTCATTTACACATTTGGCAGAGGGGAGGGGGGCAAACTAATAAAGAAGACCTCAGTGGCCATCCAACACTAACACCGTAGGGGGGAGTTCACCAATTTCTAAATATACCAGCTGGCCTTGTTCAGTAACGAAAGAAAAGCCCTAGAACAATAATGGACACCGCCACAGTTTTACCCTTCACAAAACAAACAGCCACAACATGGGATAGAGGGGAAAGGAAGGGGGTGGGGTGCCAGGAGGGCAAAAAAAATTAGACAACAGAGCAAGAGAAAATGAGGTTACAAAACCAGCCAACATCAAAACATATTTGTAAAGAAATTTTGTCGAGATCTTAAGATTTCGGGGGAGAGAGAGAAAAAAAACAACAACAAAAAAGGAGTAAAGGTAAAGGGAGGAGGAGAGAACTCAAAAGCAAAAATAGTGGAAGGGGGGGGGGGGGGGTAACCCGCGTCCAAAATCAGAGTACCTACAAGGGATGTCGGTGGGGCTCGCAGAAAAGCAGCAAACAATGGGTCAGTATCGACGTTTGATGACCCCATTTCCAAAAAAACATACACAGAGATCAAACAACTCTACCAGTAATCAACTTTTGGAGAGATTAAGAAATTAGCGTAGAAGGAGGGGGGGGGGGGGGGGGGCAACAGATCAGACCTACCGCCATCGACCCGTCTCTATCTTCATCACATATCAATGTAGGTTAGTCCCTTTTCCTCCAAACCCACCGTCAACACAGAATACAAGCCCCCCCCCTCCTCCCAAAAACGCAAGGTGAACACACAACTGGGGCACAACCCATGAAGAGGAGTAGTAGTATAGATGCTACAGCCTCCTACTAGTATTCAAGTACCAAAAACAGGACTGGTGTCTCTCTCTCTCTCCTCGCCCTCCCTTCCCTCTCAGCTGTCCTGACCTTGATTGCTAACAGCAAGTAGCACGATGACATCTGATTAATGCTGATAACGACACGATTCAACAACGTTCTGCTTAAAGGTCTCTACGGATTTTCAAAGCCATCGCCTAAAAATTAAATTTTTCAAACAACTCGCTACTGGCCCAACCTCAGCCACCGCCCAAATGCCAACAACTGTTACTTACTAAGGAATTTCAGATACCAGTCTGTGAAGGTGATAACTTTCGCACCTACTCCCAAAATGTGACATACACATGTTATTTTTATATTCATTGAACAGTATTATTTATTGATGATGATGATGATGTCGGAGGCGGTGAAGAAATTCCAAGAAACAAACTGAAACGGACAAACCGTTTTCGGAAGTTCTTCCCTGCACCCCTTCTCTCGCCTCACTTCAAATGTTTGGCCCATCGCGAGTTTAATCGTAGTGAAATCAAAAGCTTTTTGTCTGTTGATGTTTTAGGGCCCTTCAACTACAGTGGTCATTAGAGCCCCGTCCACTGTGTAGTTCTAATGCAGAGCCTGCACAGACACTACGCTGCTATGACGACTTGGGTATTAGCAGCACCCAGTGTTCCCAAGCGGTCACCCATGCTAGTACTAGCCGAGGTTGCTGTTGTTGTTGTTTGTTGGTGTTTTAGGGCCCTTCAACTACAAAGGTCATTAGCGCCCCGTCCACAGCATAGTTCTTATGCAGAAACTGCACAAACATTACACTAATACAACGATTTTTGGGTATTAGTAGTACCCAGTTTTCCTAAGCGGCCACCCATGTCAGTACTAGCTGGGGTTGCGTTGCTTAACTTCAGCGATCAGAAATCACGGATGCAACCCAGTATTGGTCACTAACAACACCATGCGTCCATCAGTCCACTCCCCACTTAAAAACACTTTGCAGCATCTAATGTCGTGGTCGAAAGTACCTAGGCAGTGGCGGATCATGTCTTGGGAGTAACTTGGGAGCACTTGGAGCTTCCGAAAATTAGTAGCTTCATATCTGACTGTAAAAGGCTGAAAACCAAATTTTAAAGAAACGACTGATGAATATTTGTTTCAATTAATTAAATAATAAATTGATTTGATGGCATTACTTGGTATTTAGAACAAGGGAATCTGGAAACTAGGTTGGGCTTGAAGTCCTGCAAGTGCTTGATCCTCCACTGCTACCTAGGTATGTCGAAATTCGGTGGAGGGAGGCAGGGGAGCAAAAATATGTTCATTGTGATGTTTTAACTTGTGGTTTGCGCTAGCTACTGCCCTTGTAACATCCTTTTTACTACATGTACAAGAATCCTTCTACCACCACAATATTTACCAGTTCTTGACGTAATCTTAACAGCGACTCATCCATCTTCCTAGATGATGAACCTTCTGCGGGTTTATTTTGTTCGCTGGACAACTGCTCCTCATCTTTCGTCGATGACAGATGACCATGACATTCTACACGATCACCAGACGATAGCCCTTGTACAACACCAATATCGTTTGCTCTCCATTGTTGCACCATCCTCAATCTCCTCTCTTGCAACTTGCGCAACCTGCAAGCAATATCATCCACTTCTTTATCCGAATCGGAGTCACCGTTTAACGGCACCACATCACCGCGATCAACCTCACCACTTCCACCGCCGCACAACACATCCAGATTGTCAAACTCGTGATTCATATGGTAATCCACAGAAGAGACCGGAGTAAATCCCGTGACAATGGCACTGAACGTACCACTATTCTTGTCAGAAGATGGTGACAGCATGACTGCGACACGCACCCCGATCAAATCAAGGTAACAATCAAATCGCTGCAAAGTAGTAACTCCCAATAACACTTATCACCACACACTCCCGTTTATCCCCGGCGTTTCAGGATTAGTTGAGCAAGTGATAGGTTCTCGACAATGAAGTACCTTATCAGAACGATTACAAAGCAGTTGGTTTTGAAATAGGTGGTGATGAAGCCCTCAAGTGTATCGAGTAGTAGAGAAATCCAAGGTTTCAAACTACTAGATTTCTTAGATTTTTTTTTTCATACAGAAAATCGATAATAATGATAGACAACTTCAGATACGCTGACGTTAGAGGATTTGGGGGAAAAAACCCCACCATTACAGACTACTGCTGGCGTGTCTAACGGGTTTCAGTCATTTCGACAGCAAGGTTGCCCCAAAAATAGACTGCTGTGCAACGAAGCAATTCAATTTAACCTTGATCAACTAAATTCTGGCTTTATAGCCTCTTTAAACTCCTGATAAAAAGTGCCGTTATCACAAACACTAATAATCACAAAAATTTTCTCGCTGTTGTTGTCACGTCCGAAAAATGCGACTGACAGATTAGCACATGACAGGATGAATACAATACACCAGAACGAATCAGGAAGTTGCTGTCGGACGACTCATCAAGGCGATGACGATCTCGATCGGTCTCGGAACAGCCCCAACAAATTGTTGAACACTTCTGTAATTAAATAAAAATTTTAGCTATCATACTTATCCTTCAGGTTTGATGACGTATCATTTGGGACAATATCATCGAACGCTTCACTATAGTATCACACTAACAGTCTCGTTCATACGTAACAAAGGTCTGAAAGTTTCTTAGAATTACACGATTTTAAAATATGAATACAAACTTCAAATAAGGTATACTTGTTTGCAGGCGACACCCTTAAAAAACCAGAAATGCACATTTTACTGCTCTTCCTAGTTCACCATTGATCTTTTCCGATAACGTCGTCAGCACACAAAATATAAACACACCTGTCGTCGATAACTGCCACAAGTTATCACCGAAATCAATGCGTCATCATTGTTATTGTGTGTTTAATGAAATATTTATAATAAACATATTCAACTTTATAGATATCCTTGATAATATACGGCGTAATACACCGAGTTGCCTCTAAATATTTCTCTGTCACCGATCTGGTAATATACATAACGCATATTTCGCAACTGGACAACATTTACATGCCATGGGTCAATTACTGCATGTCATTAGGATTGAACTGGCCATTATGCTAACTACTGTAGTCCGATTTGACCTAGTCGATAAAACAGCCATCTAATGCTAACATATTCACTTATTAATGAAAATTATTGGGAGTAGGACGACAAAAAAACATTTTCCGAATATCTTATCGAAACCTTCTAGAATGTTATCGAAGTTGTTTTTCCCACATTAGTTACAGTAACTACTTACCTGCCGAGAATGAAGTAGTGAACTCATTTAGACAGGAAAGTTCATACTTCAAAAACACGATAGTGATTAAGCTAACCTGCTATTTTTTTTTTTGAAAAAAAATATTAGTACTAATATAATTTCTTATTATTTTATAGTTTCAATTACCTTTTAAGATTCGATAGATGCCAATCTGAATTTAGAACGTCACATTCCATAATTCAAATACGTTCTAAAACGAGAGGGCGCTCATTGAACCCGCGAGACGAAGTAGCAACCAAACGCTAAATTACCGACAAGAGTGAAAATTTGAAGAAAACTTACCCTCTTTTCGACAATACGGTAACAAAACGATGATTATCTCCCAAAATGTTGTTAACATTAATCCTTATAAATAAGAATTTGGTTGAAATCTTTTTAAAATAAACCACATTTCACCATAATCCCTTTCTGGTTACATGCCACAAAGGTAAGTACACGTATTGTTTTTCTTTCTACTCCAACGTGTGGTGATTATATCATTAAAAGAAAATCTTTTTTTGATGATAATAATAATAATAAGGGAAGCAGCAACTAATACGAGTATTTCTTCTCTTACACAAATGTCACGCTTGATTACAAATATAGTTCACCAAGTGTGAATGAAACTATATTTGCCTCCTCCATCTCTCTACACACATCTAGTTCACCTATGTTTTGATGATAATGATTGATAGAAACGAAGAACCAACAATGCATCGTCGTAAACCACACGTCAAGTCTTAAAGAAACACACATGGAGAAAGAAGGAAAAGCACCTACAAACCACTGCAACGTGACAACAAACTGAAAGAAGGTATGGTGAGCTTCTAACAAGTAATTTACCCTCTGGGATGAAATGCAAAGTGCTGGTGACGTCAGCAGTTCACTGTAGGTGAAACAAAAACTTGTAAGAAACAGTCTTTCATTACTTCCTACTTAATGTATATGGTCAATAAATTGGATAGCTATTAACGAATGGTTTTTTTTTTCCTTAGCTACTCTCCTCGAGAAATCTGCTTTCATGAATTGGAGAAGTAGCAGTATATATTCCTGTCTACTACCTTATCATAAGAATGTCAATATAACGTGGTCATATTTCCACAGAAAAGTTTTCTTTGTCAGTTGTTCGGCATTCCCGACAGCAGTTTAACAATGCAGTAAATCAAAGGAAACCTCAGTTCTAAATCACAATTTCGGCTACCAGTTATGCTGAAAACAATAAGACACCAGAACAGAGTGGCTTCAAGGCAACTATTACTGTATTTGAATCAACTCCTTTAAACTTCAATGAAAAAAATATTGCACCTCGACCTCTCTTATACTTTAAGGACGTGGGGAAATTACACGTTATAAATCGAAATTCTTTTTTTTTTAGTTTTAAACATGGGATTACTACATATACAGTATATAAGGATCATTGAAATCCGCTTCTCGCAAAAACGGATTTATACTGTATGTTTTAAAACAGATAGTGACCATTTTCTGAACTCAGTAAATTCCTGATTATATCAATTATTGATGTGCATCCAAGTGAAAATGAACGTACTACATTGAACATCACCATGTGAGTGAAGTTGAAGAAAATTTTAAGCTATATGCTTATTTCATTTCGATATATGAAACGTATTTTTTTAATCTCAAACTGGACAAGTAGGTGTTGTCCTTTATGAAGAATTATTTGCTAACCCTCTTAATTTTAAAATGTAGTCACGAATGAGTAAGCAACTGACACTAAAACTATTTCATGACTTAGATGTTTTCTGGAATAATAAATCTGCGAATATATTAGTAAGAACAAGTGAGCAAATAGCTTTAATTAGAAGAAAAGATTGCGTGCTTTTAAAATCTATCATCTAATACAGGGTTGTCCAACCTTTTTTTTTTTTTTTGGCATTGTTGGTCACTCGGCTGCCCCAAGAACAGATTACGGGCCGCAGGCCGTGAAAATCACAACGGGGAAAGGAAACGTTAGGTGTTCCATAGCAAGTATATCATCATCATCATCATACCCTTATCCCGCCTGTGGCAGGGCCGGGTCTGCGGGTCCATTGAACATGCTCTGACTGGGGGCACCCCAGCCAGGCGTCTGGAACCCACAGGAATATTAGCTGGGTTGTCTGTGGGGAGGATGCCGGCCTACCTCACGAATTAAGACGATGCAAAAACAAAAATAATAATAGTGTACTCTGGCAAGCGACTTGCTGTTGACGCCTTTTGAATGCAGTGGTCAAGACGGACAATGGTCAATAACAATCTGGAATGAACAGTGGTTCAATGTTACGTAGCAAGTATAATGAATCATTAAAAGTAAAAAAAACACACACACACACAAACCACGCAGCATTTTAATGAGACTTTTGAACCTGGTGCTGATGAAGATATGATAACTTGTCAATTTTAGTTTTATTTTGTCGGCTGACTGCGGGCCGCATAAAAAGCCTGCATGGATCTCGGGCCGCAGGTTGGGCAACCCTGATTTAACAAAATAGCTTTGCTTAATAGATTCATCTATTGAATTTTGTCTGTAATGAAGTGGACTGCACGAAGATCTGGAGGGGAAATAACGATACCTAATCAGGAGATGAAAGAAGAAATTTAGTCACTTAAAATTAAAGCCAATGAACGACATTGACTGAACCCAGGAGAATCGAAAACAACAGGAAATGTCCAATGCATCGAACTTCTCCAAGAGGAGGAACAAGGAAGTACTTCTTACACTTATTATGACCGTTACAATCTGTGTAAACTATTGCAATTGTCACCTTACCCGGACGTAGACTGGTGGTTGGTTATGTATAATACTTTTGATTACCTGTCTCAGTAGGCGGATCAAGTCTAGATATCTCGAAAAAGATACCGAAACATTTTCAAATTACTGTTTTAACATTATGCTAAGAGGGAGGTTAAGCAAAAGAAAAACAACCTTGGTTAAATGAAATGGACAACCTTGGGCTTGGAACTGCAACGAGGAGGTTTTATTTTTACTTCATAAACGTCAGGTAAGTGTAGGTGGACGAGTCTTGAAGAGGTTTCTTCACAAATAAACTAGTCTTTTTGGGAGATGGCCTTCTCACCTTACCTCCTACCAGTTTATTGTAGAGGTGTTATTTTTTTCATACTACATTATCAATTAAAAAATAATTAATTTAAATATGAGACTTTTTTACTTTCGATATCTGTTTTTTTCTGTTTGTAAATGTTCAGTTCATAAAAGGTAAATAATTTACTTTGTAACGATGAGGTGTCATTCAATGACCTATCAATAAACACGAGTGACAAGTAAATAATCTCTGAAGATCTTCTGTATACACTGAAATGAAAAAATGGAACATGGGTTACACGCAAGATTAATTGAAATATTATTTATTTTGTTGATGAAAAATGAAACTGTATTGCTATCGGCATTTTCTGCCTCTAATCCTTTTTAAAATTGAGAATGCGCATAGAAGTAACATGCCAAGATCAGTTAGGGGTGACATGTTGCGTACACACAATGCAACGAAACTCAATTTTAAACATTTTCATTTTCAGAAAGTAATCAATTTGGATCAGCTGTATTGCGTTTGACACACCAGTTCTCGTTGTTTTTGTTTGTTGAAGTTTTAGAGCCCTTCAACTACAGTGGTCATTAGGGCTCAGAAAGACAATCATTCCACCATGGTGACAATAAATAAGGGCAAAGGCCCAATAAAGGCAATAAGAAAATAATAAGGCTAAAGCCAAAACAGACACAAAGATAAAAAGGCAAACCAGTTCTCGTCTGATTACTGAAGTCAAGCAACAGTACTGATATGGGTGGCCGCTTGGGAAAACTGGGTACCGCTAAAACCCAAAAATCGTCGCATTAGAACTACGCAGTGGACGGGGCTCTAATGACCGTTGTAGTTGAAGGACTCTAAAAACACTAAAGCCTGCCATTAGCAGAGAGAAAACTACCGACCTTAACCAGAGGCGAACTTGCGTACTTTTGTTTCAAGAAGCAAGCGCAGTCAAGCAATTCAGCTAACAAAATAGGTTATTAAGGGGGAGAAACTGATGTGACTACTTGGAGGGGAGACGACTACACGTCAGTTATCACTAGCTGATTATATGAACTGGGACAGTTTAATCGAACATTATAATTAACCCCCTAAACAATACACGGTCTCGATCTACATAAAATATTTGCGAATAATGATAACATTGGTTATTTTTCATCAGTCTGAGTATACACGAACATCAAGTGATTAAAGAAGTACAGTAGCATGATGACTGATACGCAATTCCGAGATGAAATCAGGCTCCAAGGAGGTATCCAATCCAAGTTGGTAATACCTTAAAAGAAAATTGTGTTAGAAAGATCACGACAATTGGTGAGATATACGTTTACGATTAGTAGCGGTGCATTCATCATCATGTTCCAGGAGAAAAAGGAGGTCATTTCGCTTTTATTTTCCCTCAAATTTCTGAATCTTCTCGACTGTAGCTGATTACCTCCATTAAATAGACGCTGAATATACAGTTGACAAACCATGACAAAAATATAAAAAAAAAAAGATGAAAGATAGTGGGTTTAAAAGCAACACCAAAAATTCATATTTGAGGAACGAGGTACTTGAAATAATAGCAAAAAAATCTTTTGAATAAACCATGCATGAGAACTTAAGTTTCCAGTCTCGAAGTTTAACAGCGACGTGAAGGATCGCTTCACTCGGTTAAAACACTTGTCAAATATATCGTCCGTATCTCGCCCCCGCAAGAGTGGAAAGAAAGAGGGCCACCTCTATAATGCAAGGTTTTATTACACTAGTTGTGTTGACCTGGCAGTTTTATTTCGCAAGTGGACAGTCTAATATCCTACTCTGAACGCACACAGGTGCGTGAATTACAAACTCCTGTATTATTGTGCATAATGAAAAGTGGGGGTGGGGATTTAACAAGAATGAAGATGGGGAAGACGATCAGCAGTGTTAATCTGTCCTAGATTAACTTCAACTTGTTCATAAATCACATGTTTGTGTCCTGGTTTTAGACAACAACTGTTCCACCCAATAGTCAAGGACTAACGGATTTTCTGTATAAGATACGACTACAACAACTTTCACCTGAACTGAGATTAAAAAAAAAAGTAATTTAAAGATTTTTTTCAAAAGCCTTCGCCTAATTATTTCTAGCTGCAAAAATGAACATTTTAATAGGTTTCAAAAACACAACCCGCCTATGAAAACATACAGAAATAGAGAGATGGCTTTATTTTGAATTAAATGCCTACAATGGGACTATATGACGTATTATTTCTTACAATAAGGTAGGATAAAAACCATGGAATTAAGTATTAAAATTTGGAATAGTTGGTAGAATATTTTAACTGGTGTCAAAGTTATTGCTTGATGAAATCACTAAAGGAGAAAATGCTGAAACACCGATTACACCTTCATTTCGCAACCCCTAGTTTACGCTTGTAATCACCACAAACACTAATGATGATCAATTATCTCGATTTTATATTTAAAATATTTTTGAAATGTATACAATGAATCTTTCCGGGCTACTAAAAAAGAAACGCACTAATCCATGTAGTTGCATTTCGTCAGGAAATTTGTTGTTCAATTCTCAATTATATTTATTTTTCAGCATGAAAAAAATTCCAGAAAAAAAAATTACAGCTTTTCTATTACATCACCAAGATGCAATAAAAAGTTGTGTTTGCTTTAAGTTACGACATGTCTGAAGTGTTCTTCCGTTTCGAAATCTATAAAGGTACCAGGTAAAAATAAATGAATTGTAAGTCTTTAGAAATGTCCCCCTTTTTTGAAACAGGGAATTGAATTTTGGAGCAACAGATGGAGAAAAAAAACGTCAACAGGAACCTACTTTGGTTGATTTATTTATGGCAGTCCGATCTTGGGCAGTGTGAAATACCTACAAAAATTATACTTTACTGCTGAATAATTACTTTTTTATACAGCCTTACATAATAAATATTAAGAAAAGTGAACCTTTTTCATGGCAGTAGACACTGCAGCTTCTCTCAATTCGAGCTCTGTTACCCACTTCCATAGCTCATTTGAGCTATTTGCTGTCAAATCCCCTTTCAATTCCATGGAAAACACCACGTAAGTGCATCGTATATGAGAAAAAACATGAAGGACCTAATTTTAACATAAATCAAAATGGGACAAAGTGCTCAAAGTATAAAATTTTTGAACAGCTACTGTATAGTACTAACCTCTCCTTTCCACTTCAGCGAAGATCTTCTATTTCTGAATGTCGAGCCAAAAAATTGGGAACTTAGGAAATTGATTAATAATGCATTCATCTTTTTAATGGAAGTTGCTGCTTCAACTTTTATACTTGGAAATTCCCATAAATTGGCTAACAAGCCTAGTGAAAAACCATTACATTTTCTTGTATCCTTCTTAAGCTACAAGAGGTATGTGCACACGTACATTATCAAATAAACAGTTCGCACCTTTGTCGGGTCTCTTTGTGATGAGATACTTGGAAGACTCGCAAACTGACAATCGGCTGCAAATCACAGCTACTGCAATGTGTTCTTCTCGAGGCTTTTTCTTCTTAGCCTTTCGTGGGTAATTTGTAACTTCATGCCTAAATCATTCACAGAAAGTGTTTCAAAACAGACCATGTCTAATAATAAAGATCCAAATAACTATCGTGATGCAGCGTCATCTTAACGCATGGGCCCGCTGAGCACTTGCCCGGGAGCCCCACGCTAATCTGTATATATCAAACAACTTGCCATAAATAACTACTACTGCACAGTAAATATATATTTGACGTTTAAAGTAATTCTACATAATCGACCATTTACATTTTATTCCTGCGAGTGGTTGTTGTAGGGGGCCCCAGTACAATGGTTTGCCCAGGGACTCCAACAATGCTGATAAGACGGCACTGCCACGATGTGCATAATCTTACCATGAATTACAATCACTTTGTTTAAGACAAAACTCGCAACCTGGGACTGAATACAGCATTTAACGGGCTGCACATTAGCAATTATATTTCTCACTCAGTAACTATTCTTACCAGATTCAATACTTGGCATCTCTCCTGACAGCTTTGATACTGGTGTTCTTATCGGTGCACATGGCAGCTCTGTTTTACTCTTCATTAAGGATTGAAAGGGGTTTCATGATCAGTCACCAGGTCAAACATCTACTTACAATATGAATATACTATTCATTATACATTACCCTCTTGAAAGCCCAACAATAAGAGTTTAGTGGACATGTGGAGCATGATGGCGAATTTGGGGTGCACACTAAAGCACCCAGTTCCATTATGGCTTGGTTAAACTCCCCTGGTTTGTCTCTATCTACTAAATCATCTACAGCACGCCACAACCAATCAATGACCTTACGGTCATTGGTTTCCAAACCTACCGCCCTGATACGAGTCAACACTCTAATAACATTGCCATCAACTACCCCTTTTGTCTAAACAATTAATTATAAGTGTGAGTAAGAAAAAGGGTGGACGCTGACAATGTTAAGGTTAATTACCTCATTGAAAGCTAAAGATGCAATGGCACAAGCAGAATAGCGACCAATACCAGGTAGTTTCTGTAGCTCTGTAGAACTCTCAGGTATGATACCACCAAACTTTGTTACAACCTTAAACATGAAATTCAAATGGCAAATTTAAACTTTCTTAATCTTATATTACTGTATAGAGACAGGTAAAATATGCTGACAATTTGTGCTCCTTCGTGAAGTCGCCTTGCTCTCGAATAATATCCTAATCCTGACCACATCTGATGTACTTCGTCTGACGAGGCATTCGCTAAATCCGAAACAGTTGGCCATTTTTTAATCCACCTCTTGTAATAATCGATTACTGTAACGACTTGTGTTTGTTGTAACATGATTTCAGAAACCCATACTATATGAAAATGAAACCAAAAACCACCATTAATATACTGTATATTCATACAATAATGACAAACAAATGATATTAAGCGGTTCGTGGAATCCTACTAACTTGAATACGCTCTCACATTTCGATCAGGATGAATTATCTTGGGAAGAAATTACATACAGTATATCCGTAAGACATTTGTTTACACACATCTCTACTAATTGTGAGGTATAATAAATAACTTACAGCTTCTCTCCATGGCAAATGTCTTTTGTTACATGAATACCATTCTAACAGTGCAAACCGAATGGCTAATTTCTCCTTATCTGAAAACTCATGCTTATGCATTTAATCTAAATTATTAATAAGGCAAACTAAATAGTAGTGGACATCTAAAATATGCACTAATTAAAAATCAAGCTAATATTCTACAAGATTATTATAACTTCGAACTATTATATTGATCCGATTTAAATACCCGCTTTGTATATTTTGTTTATGTTCCAACAGGTAGCGAGCGACACTTCCTGTCACCAAATTACCGGTAACTTGTGACTCTTTCGGCTTCCTAAATGCCTCCAAAATTTTAACCGCCTCTATTAACAACGGCGCTCCCTTATACTATTTTTCAGAAAAAAGTAAAAGCGCCGTTGTTCTGAATGTCATGCAGACAACAGGGAACGCCTTGAGAAAAGAAATGGAACGACTATTATACGTCTTAAATGCTTGCCATAGTTTTACAAATTGAA
>JAAFCE010009126.1:2935895-2948969 GCA_013389805.1 Trigoniulus corallinus
CAAGTGACATCTTACACCAACACGGGACCTCGGTTTTACTTCTCATCCGAAAGAAGGCACACTCGCGGCCTCTCTCTCACACCCTAAAGAAGCCAACCCACCTCGGTCCAGTATCGAACCTAGAACTACTGACGCAGTTTCCGAGCGTGCTAACTACTACGCACGTTGGCAACTGGCTGCGGAGCAACACTGTCCAATACATCACCCTTGTGTCCATTCAGAGGAACAAGGTGGGTACCCGACCCTGCCATAGGCGGGAGAAGGGTTAAGAGTTGCTGTAGACTGCTTAATAATAAGCTCGCTAGGTTGCGGGTTCAATTCTTCGCGGCAAAGCGAAGTGATAACGATGGTGGTGTTTATATAAAACAGATATACTGTAGTTTCTCTATCGATTGCTTTCTCCTCTCCGCTCCCCTTAATGGTGTTGATCATGGGCCGGACCAGACCACCAATTCGTGGACCTTTCTTGTTAAAAAAATGAAATGGCAGATCATATATCCGCTTTATAATATATGATAAAAAGGAAGTGAAATTAATATTTAAAGAAATAAACAAATGTTTACTATGTTTGTAACCAATTAAAGCTTATAAAGTTTTGTTTGACGTCAAAGGAGTAGTAGAAGTGATTTCCGGAGGCCATTTAAACATTTGTTTTGAAAATGGCAGAATAAAAATGAACCTCTGCATATGTTATTTTTGTAAACACCAACTGACCTATTATTAGATACCGAATTTCGCCTCTTTTTTGTTTTGCTACTTGTCAAGTATCTTGCTTCCAGTCTATTTCGAAATACACTGGTCAACATATTTATCGAAAAATTCCCACGTAAAAGAAGCAAAGTAACTCTTATCCCTTTTCCCTCCTATGGCAGGGTCGGGTACCCATCTTCTCGTTTCAGAATGGACACACGATAAAGCTCCTCAGCCGGCTGCCAACCAAAGCTGCAACCCCTATGCTTATTGTTAGTCTAGTGGTTTTGGGGCACTCCACCGAACACCTCGGGAGCGGCGAATTGCGTTGGACACGCCAGTTCTCGTTTGATCACTGAAGTTAAGCAGCGCAACCCCAGCTAGTACTGACATGGGTGGCCGCTTGGGAAAACTGGGTACTGCTAATACTCAAAAATCGTCGCATTAGTGTAGTGTATGTAGTCTCTGCATAAGAACTATGCTGTGGATTGGGCTCTAATGACCTTTGTAGTTGAAGGGCCCTGAAACACCAACAAACAACAACAACTGAACACCTCCGAAACCTGGGAATGTGGCTTCATTTACCCGTTGCATAGTACATCCCGCCTCGGTGAGGCAGTGGGTAGCGTGCTCGGTAACTGCGTCAGGAGTTTTAGGTTCGAACGTGGTTGGTTGGCTTCTTTCGGGTGAGAGAGCCCTCGAGTGTGTCTTCGTTCGGATGAGAAGTTCAGGTCCTGTGTGGTGGGCGACGGCATTAGAACATAAAATAGCCCTCTACTATGCAACCGGTAGACGAGGCAACATTTCTAGGTGTAGGGAATTGCAGCTTTGTTCTGCAACCAGCTGCTGAAAGACACTGTCCAGTAGATCATCCTCGTGTCCATTCAGAGGCACAAGATGGATGTCCGATCCTGCCATAGCCAGGGAAATGGTTAAGAGTTTCTTCTTGCTAGCAATTACATTGAAGAGAGGGTTCTTTGACGTGCAAATGCCATCGTACACCACACGAGACATCGGTTTTACTTCTCATCCGAAGGAAGGGGGCGTACTCGGAGCCTCTCTCACAAAAACTTCCCACGTAAAAAGCAACTCCTAACCCTTTTCCCGCCTATGGCAGGGTCGGGTACCCATTTGTCCCTCTGAATGGACACAAGGTGATATATTGGACATAGTTTTTTTCTGCAGCCGGTTGCCGGCCAAAGCTGCACCCCTACGCTTATTTATCGTCGGTCTAGTGTTCGTTGGGGAATGCTACCGACGCCGGGGGGGGGGGCGAGCTCCTACACCTGGAAATTTTTGCCTCATCTACCCGTTGCGTAGTAGAGAGGGTTCTTTTACGTGCAAGCGCCATCGTATACCCACACGGGACCTCGGTTTTACTTCTCATCCGAAAGAAGGCACACTCGCGGCTTCTCTCTCTCTCGCCCGAAAGAAGCCGACCCACCATGGTCCAGTATCGAACCTAGAACTACTGGCGTAGTTGCCGAGTGAGCTAACCACTACGCCACCCACGTGAATTTTAAGATTAATTTTTTTTCCCCTGGTGTTTGATTCATCTTTATTAGTTTTTTTGCTTTCCACTCCGTCAGTCGTGTACGGGTTTGAACCGGCTGACGAGCCACTACTGTATTATTAAAGTCAATGGAGTGATAGAAAGTTTTGAAGTCGGGTGCTGCACTTAATTCCATTGAAATTTGGAGGTTTTAAGTGTTAATTTACCTTTTAAAAAAAATGGCAATAATTATAATATTACTATAATTACGTATTATTATTTTAATAAGGTGCTTTTGTTGGTGCCTTTTCCCTTGGGCAACTTAGAAGGGTTTAATAATATCTCTTTAAGAAATACGTCAACTTCGTTATATTGTCTATTTATAGGAAGTGAATAAGGCGACCGGTGTACGCACCACTGAAGCCGTTGATTGCCTTGACACGAGTTCCTGACGGGGCAACTTCCTTTTTTTTCCTACTTCCGGAAAGTGATTGTCACAACATTGTCTGGGATCCGTTCTTTGTGCAACATATCGTTACTATTATTAACGATTGAAAGTATATATTAGTATTGGAAGGGAGGAGGCCCGGTCGTCGGGTCCCAAGTTATTTTCGGCATTTTAATTGTCTGTGCTCTGGCTCTGGATTGACCCCCCTACCCCGCTTTTCAATACCCATGTTCCCTGTACAGTACTTCAATTAAGCCATTTTGTAAGAAGTGAGTAACCAAAGAGTGGCACCTATCACCGCCAGCCAGGGAATTGAACTCTGGTCAAATGCAGGCGCCCCAGGCTGAAGTACAATCCATTATCTCAGTTCTTAGTTTGATGTTTGGACGCGAAGAATCCCGCCTCGGTGGCCTAATGGGTAGAGTGTACGGTAACTGCGTCAGTGGTTCCGAGTTCGATAGTGGACCGCGGTGGGGTGGCTTCTTTTGGGCGCGAGACAGACAGGCGGGGCCCTGGTGCGCCTTCCTTCGGATGAGAAGTAAAACCGAGGACCCCTGTGGTGTACGATGGCATTTGAACAAAAACTAGAGGTAGAGGTAGTTTGCTCAACTACCGCGTCAGTGGCTTCAGGTTCGATCCTGGATCGATGTGGGTTGGTTTCTTTGGGGCAAAAAAAGCCCCCCCCCCTCAACAATGCAGTGGGTGGATGCGGCAAAGTTCTTAGGTGGAGGAGCACAGTGAGTGTTCCAGCGGACAGTGATTGCAGCTGTGGTCGGCGACCGACTGAAGAAAAACACTGCTCAGTAGATTATCTTTGTGTGGATTCAGAGGGACAAGGGACAGGATCCTGCCATAGGCGGAAAAGGGATAAGAGTTGTGTTTTTTTTTTGTTTGGATGCGAACAATCATGAGTCGATTATTTCAAAAGTATATACCAAAAATAGTTGGTAAACTTGTTTTGCAAATCAGAATATGTTTTTGAGCTGTCCTGGAGGAACCTCAAGGGGGTGTGTGTGCGTGTATCAGGTTGCCGGACGTCACAGTTGTCTTAAGTAGATAATTATGAAATCTGAAATTCCGTAATGTCCGTTTGCCTGTTTATCCTATCAAACCGGTTTTAATGCGTAGCAGTTCCCCTCCAATACTGGTTTGTTAAGTTAACCAATTTCCACCTGGGAATTGGCCAAACCATTCGAGTGGATTTTTGAGTCACGTAAGTCATTATTTCGTCCTCTGATTGACCGCTCCTCTTTTAGACAAGATGCCCACTATCACTAAAAATGTATCCGATATACAGTTTATTAAGGATGACGACTCTTTGTTTGTCGTTCATCAACTTAATTAAAAAGTGAAATCGCACCCCCCCCCTCTTTTCCCCACTTTATGTTAACGGTTGATTGGGGTGGTGCTCAGTTTGACAACTTTCAAAAATAGAGGTTTAAAGAAAGTGTGCTAAGGTTAACACCCATGTACACGTTGTCGCAGTACTTGGCAACAAGGAGGCCATTTGACTACTGAAGGAGACTACCTGCCTAACAAGTAGGTTTACCAGTTCGGTACCCCTCTTCCCCTCTCGTAGGCTGCCATTTACATCGCTGATTGATACAAGATGCAACTCCTAACCTTTTTTTCCCCGCCTATGGCAGGGTCACGTACCCACCTTTTCCGCAGCCGGCTGGCGACCAAAGCTGCAACCCCTATGCTTATTTATCGTCGGTCTACTGTTGGTTGGGACACTCCACCGAGCTCCTACACCTGGGAATTTTGCCTCGCCTACTCGTTGCATAGTAGAATGGGTTCCTTTACGTACAAACGCCATCGTACACCACACGGGACCTCGGTTTTACTTCTCATCCGAAGGAAGACGCACTGGGGCCCCTCTTTCGCCCGAAAGAAGTCAACCCACCTCTGGCCAGTATCGAACCTAGATGCACTAACGCAGTTACCGAGCACACTACCTACTGTGCTACTAAGGCGGCTGTTAAATAATTGATACAGTATTTAGAAGATACACAATAACAACAACAAGTCAAGGAGAAAAATATCTTTCGGCGTCAGCATTAGAGTAAACAAACCAGGATGTCCTGTTGGTCTTGGATGCATCTCTGCTGTCCGTCCACTTTGACTATTCGTCTGAAGGAGGAGTGTTTACTGACCGGCAGTCTTAGATTGAGGAGGCTCACATGTCCACGGTAGCGCAGTCGTCACTTGTTCAAGGAATTGGCAGATGTTTTGGCAACGGTCTTCATTTTAGAGGTGCTGGATCTATTGGAGGTCCCATGCCAATATGCCACTCGCGGTCCTGAGGATACTGGTTTTATTTTTAACAGTGCGGTTTGTTCTATCTGTCACCTGGCGGTGGCCTTCGACTATAAGGTGGAGTTGTTCTTGGAATTTCATGGAGTCCGCTGGAGGACAAAGGTTGCAATGGGCTGTGAAGACTTAGGAATGTATGTTGTAGACCTGATTATAAAGAGTCCAGGTATGCATTCAGACTTTGACCTTGGCAGTCGAGCCTGTCATTAAAATGAATTCAAACTTGATTCCACTTAATATCATGTCTATAATGCTCCAGAAACTGATTGCTGTCTCATCATCAGACCCTTATCCTCCCCCCGCCTGTGGTAGGGTCGGGTACCTACCTTGTCCCTCTGAATGGACACAAGGGATATATTGAACAGTGTTTTTCCGCAGCCGGTTGCGACAAACGGTGATCGCCAGTCTACTGTTCGTTGGGGTATTCCACCGACTCATCACCAGGGGAGGGGGGGGGGGGCGAGCTCCTACACCTGCAAATTTTGCCTTTTCTGCACCTACACCTGCTCCTCCGCCTGCAAATTTTGCGGATTCTTTTACGTGCAAATGCCATCATGCACTACACGGGACCTTATCTCGCCCCAAAGAAGCCAACCCACCTCGGTCCAGTACGAACCTAGAACTACTGCCGCAGTTGCTGAACGTGCTATCCACTGCGCCACCAAGGCGGGTCTCTAGAATAAATACTTAATAATCAAAGATGGTGTTTATGGTTCTCTGTCTGAGGGCTCAGGGCAGGCAGAGGCGTGAAAATGTTTCTTAATTTTCCTTGAAAGTTTCACAACCGACTGTGTGATGAATGACCCAGGGGTAAACTACTGGCGTCGTTGAACTCATCGATGGGAAGGCGAATATTGTCTGTTCAAAGATCAAGTGAGGTTATTTGGCATGCATCCGGATTGAAAATATCCGCAGGAGAAAGAATGAAAGGGGAAACACTCGGGATATCTAAACAACGTGCACTTGTTTGTCTTGTGATGCGTACCTTTATTTAATGTTTTTTTTCTTTTTGGCATTTTCGTAAGCACCATGCCTTTTTTCACCGTTTGTGTCCTACCCACAGACAAGAATAAAGAAGGCAAAATCAAAGCAACTACTAACCCTTTTCCCGCTTATGGCAAGGTCGGGTGCCCATTTTTGTCCCTCTGGATGGACACACATGGGCAATTTATTGGACGGTATTTTTCCACCGTCGGCTGCCGAACAAAGCTGCAACCCCTATGCTTTTTTTATCGACGGCCTACTGCTAGTTGCAGCACCCCACCGAGCTCCTACACCTGAGAATTTTGGCCTCATGTACCCGTTGCCTAGTAGAGAGGGTTGTTTTACGTGTTGTTGTTTGTTGGTGTTTTAGGGCCCTTCAACTACAAAGGTCATTAGAGCCCCGTCCACAGCATGGTTGTGATGCGAAGACTGCACAGATACTACACTAATGCGACGATTTTGGGGTATTAGCGGGACCCAGTTTTCCCAAGCGGCCACCCATGTCAGTACTAGCTGGGGTTGCGCTGCTTAACTTCAGGGATCAGACGAGAACTGGTGTGTCCAACGCAATTACGCCGCTCCCTGTTTTACGTGCAAATGTCTGATTAAGCAACGCAATCCCAGCTATTACTGACCTGGGTGACCGCTTGGGAACACTGGGAACTGCTAATGCCCAAAAATCGTCGTAAAAGCGTAGTGTCTGTGCAAACTCTCCGTTAGAACGACGCAGTGGATGGGGCTCTAATGGCGTTTGCAGTTGAAGGGCTGAAAGATGGGCTGGCTGAAAGATGGGTTTGGCTGAAAGATGCCAACACACCTCGATCCAGTATCAAACCCGGAACCAATGACGCGATAATGGAGCACGCTGCGTCATCGAGACGGGTCTCGAAGAATGAAGGAAGCGGTATCATAGAAAGGGGGCTAGTATTGCGTAGAATGAATCGCCAAGGGCAGTTGCCCTTGCGCAACATCGATGCAGTGTCCCGTGCAGATGCTGCGTGTCATCTTGACGAGGTCACGGTTTCTAAGATATTCCGATGGGTGTCGCGGTTGAACGCGATGACCAACGTGAGGTTCTATTAACTCGGTAAACGGTTTATGGAATAATAACAGCTATGTATGTATTACTAATTAAAAAAAAAAAGATCATCGTGACTATTAAAGTTTCTCTCTCAATGCTACAAATTGTAAAAGTATCTTTTACTATCTCTGTCATCTCTTAATGGTAAAATACTTTGTTTGTCAAATTGACTCGCAACATTTATCGACCTATATTTTAATTAAAAGGCATCTTGCGGACGAAATTGGCATGTTGTCGATGATGACGACAATGGCGACTCAATGTTCGAATATTCGCACGCGACCGAACACTTTTTTTTTAAAAAAAAAAAATAAGAATAAAGTGATAACGAACGTGCGGACATTCTAAAATCGCCATTTTGTGTTGGCGTCGAAGCTGAAATTTGTGATTAAGAAAAACATGTTTATGACAACCATAAACTAAAGTTGTTATGAGTAAGAGAGAGAGAGAACTATATTTTGTTGATTAATTTGCAGCTAGCTACTACTGTGTTATTCATGCCGATGTGTAAAATTCAATTCTTCTTCGAAACTCCCTCTACTAAAATAATAAGCATAGTGTCGGTCAATGACTGCTGTTGTCTGTATTGAGGAGCCCCCCTCCCTGAAGTTTTATCCATATCAAAATGATTGTCAAAAACTATACTATATCGTGTGTGTGTTTTTATATATTTCTTAACATGAAGGAAAGAGAAAAACAGATTTTTTAATATTAAATCATCGTCGGAATTATACCGTAATCACGCTTTATATCGATTATTCAACTCATGTGAAATAAAAAGAACAGCAACAAAAGCTAAAGAAGAACACGTTAATAATAATTCTACCGCCATTTTAAGTTTTCGGTAAGCCTGCCTGCAGCGTTTGTCTAACAATAATTAAGAGTTGTTCTTGGAAACACAATACTTTATTACAAACTTTTATTATTAAGGAAACTATTTTCGTAAAATGTACTTTATGCATACGGTATATATTTATCAGCGCTACAATTACTATTTTGTTCTAGTCGCAAAATTGGTGGGTGAGTGAGCGTGCGTCAAATTTCTTTGTGGCTTTAAAATGACGACAACGACTTTTGATTGGGGTGACGATAATAATAATAATAATATTACTATAAATTGGGGAAATGACAGACATCAAATAATTGACAACAAAGAGACTACTTTAAATGTACATATTTTAAATGTGCCCTTTAATACGGGAAAATTTATCTCCCGATTGCTTGGTGAATGACCCCAGAGATAAAAGAAAAAGGGAAGAAAAAAGGCGGAGGGATGTTCTGTGGTGCCTGAGTGAGGGCAGGAGCCATGTCATAAACTCAATAACCCGTGACGGTTTTATGTAGTTATTTTGTTGAATAATTAGATAGAAGTTGCTAGATATGAATTACATACCTAACTAACCAACCTGAAAGAATTTAGGTCGAAGTAATTTTAGTACAAAATGCAACGTTTGTTGAACGTACAGGAATACTGTGCAGAATTAACGATTTAAATGTTCACAAATCATCATCGCCATACCCTTATCCCGTCTGTGGCAGGGTCGGGTCTGCGGATTCTAGCCCTCCACTCCTGCCCATATCCCACCAGGTCCCCGTCCACCCCACACACTACCATATCCTTAGTCCAGCGGCGAATTGCTTTGGACACACCAGTTCTCGTCTGATCATTGAAGTTAAACAGCGCAACCCCAGCTAGTACTGACATGGGTGGCCGCTCGGGAAACTGGGTACTGCTAATACCCAAAAATCGTCGCATTAGTGTAGTGTCTGTGCAGTCAATGAATTAGAACTATGCAGTGGACGGGTCTCTAATGACCTTGTAGTTGACGGGACCTTAAACTCCAACAAACAACAACAACTTGCACCTTCTTCACAGGTTCGCCCCTTAAGAGTACGTCACCATTACGGTATTTTCCTGTCCTTCCCAATTGAAAGCTAAATACTGTACTCTGTCTTCTTCATAATTGAAATGTTCACAAACCCTTATATAAATTTGATTTCGCCATTTCTTATTTTGGGTATCTCCATAAAGCAACTCTTAACCGTTTTCCCGCCTATGGCAAGGTCGGGGACCCATCTTGTCCGTCTGAGTGGACACAAGGGTGATCAATTGGACAGTTTTTTTTTTTTGCAGCTGGTTGCCGGTTGTTCTTTCGAACACTCCACCGACACCAGGAGGAAAGCTCATTGTATTGTGGAGGGTGTCCCCGGGGGATCCGTTGCATTGTGGAGGGGGCTATGTTGCATACAAATGTCAACGTACACCACACAAGACTTCGGCTTTACTTCTCATCGGAAGGAAGGCGGACTCGGGACCTTTCTGTCGTCCGAGAGAAGCTAACGCACCTCTGTCCAGTATTGAACCACTGACGCAGCTACCGAGTACGATACGCCCTGCATCACCGAGGCGCGAGTTTTTTGGGTATCTCCATGTCTCCTGGGAGCGGCGAGTTGCGTTGGACACATCAGTTCTCGTCTGATCACTGAAGTTAAGCAACGCAAGCCCAGCTAGTACTGACATGGGTGGTCGCTCGGGAAAACTGGGTACTGCTAATACCCAATAATCGTCGCATTAGCGTAGTGTCTGTGCAGTCGATGCATTAGAACTATGTAGTGGACGGGACCTTAAACACCAATAAACAAACAACAATCCATGTCTCCTGAAATTTTGAGACGGAGAAGGGGGGCATTGATTCCCCTTCCCCTCCCCACTTTACGTACCTATCAATTTAAAGAGGGAGTCTAACATCGAAAGACACAATCCAGATTTAATCGTAGGATACATTCGGCAGCTACTGTCGGTACAATCAGGTGGCAGGAGTTCAAAGAAATTAGTGTTTGGCCATAGCACCCCTCCTTCCTCCTCTTGCATATTGATGTTAGTGATTCATTCCCAAAAATCATAATGATGCGTCATCTCTGTTCACAGTACCAGTAAGCAGTGAAATTGGTTTAAGATGTGAGAACAGGATAGATAGACTATAAAAATGGCTAACAACCTACGTATATGTCGATTTCTCGGAAAAGTTTCCGCCCTTCCCCCCTCTGTTTGGGGTGCTGATTGGTGCCTTTTAAATTTATTTGTTTCTTTTATTTTATTACACATTCTTTTATAAATGTCACTGTTGTCTTGGACACTTCTTCTAACTCATACATATGGGCGGGCATCAGTCATCAGTAATTTATTTATTACGGGATGTCCTTTAAGTAAGGAGATTCTGAGTAAGGTGTCCCACCTATCAAACTAACGACTACATAACAGGAGACATCGGGCGAGAGAGAGGCCCCGAGTGCGCCTTCTTTCGGAGGAGAAGTGCAGGTCCCGTGTGGTATACGATGGCATTCGCACGTAAAAGAGGTAAATTTCTCAGGTGTAGGAGCTGGGCGGGTGCCCCAACGAACAGTAGACTGAGGCAAATAAGCATAAGGGTTAAATGCACGGTCTTACCTGCCCACTTACTATTAGGCCCACTTGTAGTCAGTAATTTTTTTCTGCAGTGAGTGGCCCTTACTCCCTCTCTCTCATCCAAAGAAACGCCTAATCCTTTCCCGCCTATGGCAGGGTAGAGTACCCATGTTGTCGGTGTGAATGGACACAAGGGTGAGATATTGGACGGTATTTTTCCGCAGCCGGTTGCCGACCAAAACTGCAACACCCCTAATCTTTATTTATCGTCGGCCTACGCACTGTTCGTTTGGACACTCTACAGAGCCCTGAGACATGGAAATTTTGCCTCATCTATCCGTTGCATTGTAGAGAGGGACAAAAAGTCAACCCACCTCGATCCAGAATCGAACTTGGAACCATTGGCGCATTAAAAAGAGCACACTATGTATTGCGCCACCGAGGCAGGTCCTCTTTCTTTCTTTTTCCTGACTGTTATTTTAGTTCACGGGGGATTAAAAAAAGAGAGGTGGTGAGAGACTCGCGCCTCCAAACTTGAGGTTTTGATAAGGTGGAAAGTTCAGTGGACGACTAAGAGCGTTGTACTGACACGTAGGATTTTTGAGATGATCGAACCTCCTTTAACAACGAACACTTATTAGTTGACAAACGAAATTGTTTTTTTGTTGCCCTTATCGCCAGCTACGAGCGGGTTTCGAGTGATTGTGATAGTTGGTGGTAGATGGACAATAAATCTGTGATATCTGATGGTCATTGATCGGTGGTGAGTGACCAGTTCTTCTTCGCTTGACACTTTTGATGGATGATGTCGACGATCCGAACCGAAACTTGGAAAGGAGAAGGGAAGGGGTTATAAGGCCGACTCCTCTCTATCTCTCATCATCCTCCTCCTCCCGTTTACAGTCGGACCATTGAACTAACTCACGTGGTTAAAGCCTGGGAACGGCAAGTGACGATGGTGTCTTTCCCGGGACAACTGGTGTACAACATTTCAAAATGACGCAGCCTGGAGTGGCTGTATTGCGTTGGACACGCCAGTTCTTGTCTGATCGCTGAAGTTAACGCAATCCCAGCTAGTACTAGCATGGGTGACCGCTTGGGAACACTGGGTACTGCTAATACCCAAAAATCGTCGTCGTAACAACGTGTAGTGTCTGTGCAGACTCTGCATTAGAACTACGCGGTGGACGGCGCTCTAATGACCATTGTAGTTGAAGGGCCCTAAAACACCGACGAAACGACGGAGCTTGTCCTGTCTTTTCTCTCTCTCTCTTTCTCCAGGACAGAGAAGAGCAGAGTCCAGAAGGGCGACTCCACAACAATTTTTCTTTAAACAGACGATACCGGCGGGCCGGTGTGTAACCCTACCTGCAGTGTTGGTAGGTCGATGTTAAATACAGTAGAACTTCGGTATATCGAACTCGCTTATATCGAAATCCTGCTTATTCCCGCTTATATCGAAGCTTGAGCGCCGGTCCTGCCAGATGTAAATTTTAGCTTTACATATAATTCCGGATTTGGATATATCGAATCTCGGATACATCGAACTATTTTTCACGGTCCCCTGAGGTTCGATATAACGAGATTCTACTGTAGTTAAATAAATGTACGCGCCCTCCTTACTTATCAGACAGGAAATAGTTTAAATGATGTAATGCAACACAGTCACCTGCAAGGTCACGCAGATTAATAAAATATTGTGGTGTAGGGGGGAGAGTGGGTTACCTGTTTATTAACGCTGGTAAAAAAAAAAGCCTTCAGAGTAAAGAAGTCCCGACGTTAAATGCCGCATTTTAAGCCAATATTGTCCTCGCCCACTGCACAACATATCTTTCGTTAATCTTTTCGTCCTTGTAAAGAGAAACGTAATAGGTACGCTCTCTCTCCCACCCCAACATCCTTTACCCCTTTCACCCTCACCTCATATCCCCGTTCAAAATTCTTCTTAACAGGGACACCATGACAGTAGCAGTAGAATGAGTGTGGCTGAAATGCGAATGCTGTGGTACACATGTGTGGGGTGTCGAGAGCAGACAGGAATGAGGGGTGGGTTGTTGTTTGTTGGTGTTTAAGGTGCCGTCAACTACAAGGTCATTAAAGACCCGTCCACTGTATAGTTCTAATGCATAGACTGCACAGACACTACACTAATGCGACGATTATTGGGTATTAGCAGTACCCAGCATTCCCGAGCGACCACCCATGTCAGTACTAACTGGGCTTGCGTTGCTTAACTTCAGTGATCAGACGAGAACTGGTGTGTCCAACGCAACTCGCCGCTCACTTGAGGGGTGGGGATATCGCGGAAACGATGAGGGAAAGAATAGATGGAGGTGGTATGGGCATGTGGTGAAAAGAGGGGTTAAGGAGCTGGTTAGGTGCTTTACCGGGATGCAGGTTATTGGAAGCACCCAGGGCAGAGATAAAAAACGAAAGCAGACTTGGGAGCAGGTTGAACGTCAAGGGATATGGTAGTGTGTGAAGTGGGATGGGAACCTGGTGGGAGATAGGTGGGGGTGGAAAGTCAGAAGGGAGCGGTGGATTGCGTTGGACACACCAGTTCTCGTGTGATCACTGAAGTTAAGCAGCGCAACCCCAGCTAGTACTGACATGGATGGCCGCTTGGGAAAATTGGGTACTGCTAATACCCCCCCCCC
>JAAFCE010009126.1:2949069-2954069 GCA_013389805.1 Trigoniulus corallinus
GGGGGGGGGGGAAGGGAGGGGAATGGTGGTGTCAATCTAAATATTTTTCAGTGATTAAATCTGGGACGTGTGTGACATTGCCATGAGTTTTGTTTTCTGCCCATCAGTCAAGAGTCGTTACTGCAGCTGGGACAGCACAGTGCGGCGCCGTAAACGCACTTATCTACTAACATAATCATTATTTCCTTTTCCGATTATTCTCTCCTTTCTCTCCTCGTTCCCCTCCCTCTCTCCTTACTCTGCCTTCCCCTTACCCCGTCCTAACCCTTCTATATCCTTCTTCTTCCTCTTTTCCACATCACATTTCTTTTTGCTTTTAAAACAAATTACTTATCACATTAATATTTTAATTTTTCCCGACTAATGGATGTCATCTGTTCTTTATTGCTGCATATGTTTTTCGGAGGCGGGTTGGGGCCTGGAGGAGAGGGGGGTGTATTGAAATAACTCTTGCTTATTTACTTAAAAAGGTGTACAGTCCCTCCCCCCGTTTATATGATATTAGGGCAACATTCCAGAGATGTTAGCTGTCGCAACGATCGTAGGTTCGATCCTGACCGAAGCGAGTATTTTCTGCATCAGGCTAGAAGGAAAACCCGCAGTGGGACAGGACGGGATACGTCCCGTATGAGAAATAATATCTGACTCAGTGTATTGTATATGTGTGTGTATACTATGTCAACCAGTACAGATTATGGAACCCTTTCTACACACGCCATCGCTACTAACCCTCCTCCCTGTCCCGTCTAGGAAACGCTCGTTAACGCATGAGCGATCTCTGTTGGACGATATTTTGACACAGACGGCTGCCAACCTAGTGCTGCAATAGCAACTCCTAACCATTTTCTCGCCTCTGGCAGGTCGGGTACCCATCTTGCCTCTTTAAATGGACACAAGAGTGACTTATTGAAAAGTGGTTTTTTTTCCGTAGCCGGCTGCCGACCAAAGTTACAACCCTTATGCTTATTTATTGTCGGTCTTCTGTTCGTTAAGGCACTCCACCAACACCAAGAGGCGAGCTCCTACACATGAAATTTCTGCCCCATCTACCCGTTGAATCGGAGTGAGGGTTCTTTTACAGTACGTGCAAATGTCATCATCGTACACCACGCGGGACCTTTTGTTTCACTTCCCATCCGAAGGAAGGCGCATTCGGGGCTTCTCTCTCTCGCCAGAAAGAAGCCAACCCACCTCCATCCAGTCTCGAACCTGGAACCACTGGCGCAGTAATTCAAGCATGGTGCCTATTGCGCCAGCGAAGCGGGTCAACCTAATGCCGCAATCCCCATGCTTATTTATCATCGGCCTATTGCTCTACGGCTATATTTCTCATAGGGAACCTTCTTCGCCTTGTGGCCCGATGTGGCCCCCAACTCCAAAATGGGGATTGAACGTGGTCACGGGGTTCAGCACGCTACCAAGGTCATACCTTTGGTATTCGTTGATTACGAATAGTTGTTAATTTAGAAATTCCTCAGGTAATGTTGTTATCGGCATTTTAGCGCCACAACTGGACACTCAATAGGACCGGAGGGAGGGAGGGCACAATAGTCAAAATAGTAATTACCAATTCATAGATTCTTTGTAATATGTTTTCTGGATCGGAATCAAGGTCACTTTGGGCAGTACCGTAACGGGGGTATGAAGCCCGTGTGGCAAGTGTCTAACTTGCCACAACCCAATAATGCCCAATAAGTGTCTAACTTGCCGCGCCCGTAACCCAATAATGACAAAAACCTTAAACATTTTGCGCCCCAAACCCAGTTGCGCCGGTGGCGGCCGCCTTCTTCGCCACGCCCTCGTTACGGCCCTGACTTTGGACAAGGATCCACTCTCTGCTGCATTGTGAATGTTTTGTCTGTATCGTGACTAATTTGAGAGGTGCCAGACGATTGAGGTGATGGTCAGTTTATTCGAATGAGGGACAGAGTGGGTAAGTTGGTGGGGGAAAGTGAACTGGGGAAGGGGAATGGGTCATTTTTATTCAATTCAACGTTATACATTGCAGGTATTTTTCCATCGGTGATTTTGTTTATAATGACCCTAATGCGTCACACGCTACGTTTCTTTCAAGTCAACATCGCCAAGGTCAATCAGTTAGCTAGTGGGAGGAAGGGTGAAAAAAATGGAGGAGGTTGGTGTGGCCAAAGGACCAGAGCGGAAAAGTTTGGTCATCGGTCCCGTCCTGTCCCCTCTGTCGGCAAAATCAAAGATCATCTTTCGTATAACGCGTAGACCTGACAAAATATTTTTTCATAAATTCCCCCCACAACCTCTCTCCCCTTAATCTATTTTTTTATTTTTGGAGAGGGGTCGAGATATGACCCCCCCCCCAAGGCAAAGATGATTACTACGTTGCTACCCACACAATTCAAGGAAAAACAAACAAATTTTCAAAATTTGAAAACAACAACACCATTCATCGTCTTGGAATTAGTTTCACTGACCCATGGCCGTGAAGGCATTCGTCTGTGACGTCAATAGCTTTACCAACGACTAATTTTTCTTTTAAGACTGACCAGACGCTTGATTAATAACTTATTTTTAGCAACTTCAGTCATTTTGATTGACGTTTGTGAGCTTTGTTTATTTAAACGTCGGCTATGGCACAAGGTCTGTGGTGTCAAGAAGTGTGGTAGTGACATCGTACACCCCGAAAACTTTACTTCCTTCTCTCCATCCGGGACAGAAATAAGTTGAACAGCACTTGGAGGGGAGGGGCTTCCTTTCTCCTTTCGTCATCTCCCTCGGTCAGAATTGAACTTCAAATCACAAAATTCGCGGATGATTCAGGGTATCGTTGAACCAGAGTGAGACGGGTATCATTCCAGTCCCACCTGGGAAGGAAGGTCTTTCGACCCTCTACAATGCTCCTCGTCCAAAAATAAAAATCTGACTTAGGTAGATGTTGAGGGGAGTAACGTCTGCAGGTTCACTGCTGACCAAAGTCGATGTCGTTCTCCTCCCCCTAAGACACGGAATGTGTTGGCCTTCTTTCAAACTCACGTGATCCTGCATTTCTCACCCCCCCCCCCCCCCGCCGTTCACACCAGGGCCCGTATTCACAATAGAGACAAAAGTCTATAGACTGGTCTACAATCATATTCACCAAATAGACTAAAGTCTATAGAGTGGTCTAAAAAGTTCGATTTTAGCCCAAAACTTTAGCCTACTCCTCGACTGGGCTAAATAGCATTTTAGCAATTATTCTCCGTGTTGTGGAGAGAAAAATGGACACAGGGGTGATATTTTAGAGTGTTTTTCCTCAGCCTTTTGCTGACCCAAGCTGCAACCGCTATGTTTATTTATCGTCGGTCTACTGTAGGTTGGGTTGTTGTTTGTTGGTGTTTAAGGTCCCGTCAACTACAAGGTCATTAGAGACCCGTCCACTGCATAGTTCTAATGCATACACTGCACAGACACTACAGTAATGCGACGATTATTGGGTATTAGCAGTACCCAGCTTTCCCGAGCGACCACCCATGTCAGTACTAACTGGGCTTGCGTTGCTTAACTTCAGTGATCAGACGAGAACTGGTGTGTCCAACGCAACTCGCCGCTCCCTGTAGGTTGGGGCACTCCATCGTGCTCCTACAGAGAAAAGAACTCCCAACTCTTTTCCCGCCTATGGCAGGGTCCGGTAACCATTTGTCCCTCCGAATGATATATTGGACCACTGCCGGCTGCCGACCAAACCTGCAATTCCTACACTTATATATCATTGGTCTACTGTTCATTTAGGAATTCTACTGACGTCGGGGGGGGGGGTTGGGGTGAGCTTCTACACCTGGAAATTTTGCCTCATCTATTCATTGCATAGTAGAGGGGGGTTATACACCATACGGGACCTCAGTTTTACTTCTCATTCAAAGGAAGGCGCACTTGAGGCATCTCTCTCGCTCCAAAGAAGCCAACACAGAGATTTATAAATGGTAGAAGAGAAACGAGACAATGTGCACACTGCTATAAGTTTGTATGCTGCAAATCCGTTGTTTAGACCGGTCTTCATTTAGACCATGAAAAAAATTGCTTTGTGAATACGGACTTAAGACCAGCCTAAAGTCTATAGACCAGTATATAGTCAGTTTTGGGTCTATAGACTTTAGTCTCTATTATGAATACGGGCCCAGGTCCAGGATACGCGAGAACACCAGGGCCCCTTCCCCTTTACCACCGTCGACCTTCCTTCGGATGAGAAGTGTAAAAGTTGAATGAGGCAAAATTCCCAGGTGCAGGAGCTCATCACCTCCCCTGGCTGCGTCGGTGGAGTGCACCAACAACAGTAGACCGACGATAAATAAGGATAGGGATTGCAGCTTTAGTCGGTAGACGGCTGTGGGAAAATACTGTCCGTGTGTCCATTCAAAGGGTTTTTTGATTGATTTGTTGGTGTTTTGGGATCCTTCAACTACAATGGTCAATAGAGCCCCTTCCACTGTGTAGTTCCAATGGAGAGTCTGCACAGACATCACGTCAAAAATTTACAAATGTTATATTTCTTGATGTACTAACATGCCAGATAGTAGGGTACCCTTACTTCCGGTTTGTTACAGGAAATGGAAATTTCACCAATCTATTGGTTTAGGTTTATATAGGCTACCCTGTATATATATATATATATATATATACGCATGCCACGTGCCAGCAGAATTGTTCTGCGGACGATTTTTGGGTATTAGCAGTACCCAGTGCTCACAAGCAGTCACCCATGCTAATACTAGCTGGGGTTGCGTTGCTTAGCTGCAGGGATCGGATGAGAACTGGTGTGTCCAACGCAATACAGCCGCTTGGGTCTCTTCGTTGAATGGACAACTGTCTCTTTAACGTCCCCAGAGTTCAATCTTTGAACCATCGGAAAGCAATTAACAAAAACAAGGCCTCTTCATGTAGTTCCAACAGCCCTCTCTCTGCCTAGCCTGTGTCTCTGTACTCATGTTAACGGTTACATCCTCTCTCTTTTGTTCGTTGGTGTTTTAGGACCCTTCAACTACAAGGTCATT
>JAAFCE010009126.1:2959069-3002459 GCA_013389805.1 Trigoniulus corallinus
TACTTCTCATCCGAAGAAGGGGCACTCGGGGCTTCTCGCCCTGAAAGACGCCAACCTACCCTCGGTTCAGTATCGAACCTAGCACCACTGACGCAGTTAGCGAGCATGCTACCCACTGCGCCACCGAGGAGGAATGCAGTTAAGATTACGGTAACGTTTAAAATTAAAAGACACCAGGTCCCTGATTCCGGACCTACTTGTCCTATACCGGTTAAATCCACTCTGATAACAGTTTATCAAAGAGTGAAACATGCCAAAACCAGTTTTTGGGCAGAAGGTACGCTGGTAGTGGGTGGGAGCGAGAGACCAAATGTGAGGGAGGAAAACGGCGTTGGTTCGTTGGTTGGTGTTTTAGGGCCTTGCAATTACAAGATCATTAGAGCCCCGTCCACCGCATAATTGGAATGCAGAGACTGCATTAATCTCTGCAGGTACCCAGTTTTCCCCCAGCTAACACCCATGCCAGTACTAACTGGGATTGAGTTGCTTAACTTCAGTGATCACGCGCCAACTGAAGCGGCGAATTGCGTTGGACACACCCGTGCTCGTCTGATCACTGAAGTTAAGCAGCGCAACCCCAGCTAGTACTGACATGGGTGGCCGCTTGGTAAACCTGGGTACTGCTAATACCCAAAAACTATTGCATTAGTGTAGTGTCTGTGCAGTTTCTGAATTAGAACTATGCAGTGGACGGGGGACTCTAATGACCTTTGTAGTTGAAGGGCCCTAAAACACCAAAAAAAAAAAAACCCGTTGCGTGTGTGTCCAACGCAATAAGCCGCTCCCGAGGAAAACGGCATTCATGGTATGCGAGTACTTTGGGTTCGATTCTCAGCGCTCCAAAATAGCCGTGTTGTTTTTCAGTAATCTGTATGAGAATTGGATTGGTCACCTCCCTGGCGCTCACTCATTGAAGAGAGCAGAAAAACAAAAGACGATCGTAGAGCAGAGAGAGCCTGGGTTGGCAGGACAAGGAGCGCCATCTGTCTCCTATCCAGCCTTACACTTTGAAACTGTTTTATCCTTCGCAATGTCTTCACAATTTCTTTGCACTTTGACAACATTAAAGAACTGCTGCCAAAATTTAAAAACAAAAACCACATGCACCTATTAAAATAGCAACTATAAAGCGTCTTTGGTAGGAAAAACACAACAAGAAGAAGAAGCAGCAGCGACTTTAGTCGAAATCCTCTGTTTCTCCTTGCGTCCCTGATTTCCAAGAACATCGGGTTAAACAAACATCTCAGCTGCTGCATCTTATCTTGTTTTTCTCCTCTCAAACGACTTCTTCTCCTGCTTCTCTGGAAAAGATTTATTTCACTTAACTAGTTGCATTTTAGAGATTATTTTTACCAGAGTACGCCGATCGGACCCCCCCCACCACCGCCTCTTCTTTTTTCCTCTACAGTACTCTGTCGTTAAGAGTGGATGCTAAAGGTGGGGTTCATATGTATTATTAGTAAGCCCGTCGAGAGTCTTGCATTCTGGTGTGTGCCGGTGAATGAAGAAGAGCAAAGACCAGACCAACGAGTCTCTGGCAAATTTGTTTTGTTGGTGTTTTAGGGCGCCCTTCAACTGGATTAGTTTTGTGGGTTGGAGAGTAAGCCAGGCAGCCATAACAGGATGAACCCTTAGGAGGCTGCCCGCGGGAGATGAGGAGGAAGGTGAAAGGACAAAGGAGAGGGTTAATTTTGCAACACCCAACGTTCTTTACCAAAAACCCCGCATACTAAGGCAAGGCGCAAAATGAGGCCACAGCCCTGCGAAATTCTGCCTGCAGGCAATCACCACACATTGAATCGCAGTTTTACAACATACTGGTTTGCAATTTGCGTCAACTAAAATGGCTTTCAACGTAACAGTGATTGCCTGCTAGCAGAATTTCGCAGGGCTGCGTCACCCTGCGGCCTCATTTTGCGCCTTGCCTAAGAGGCTGCTCATGGGAGATTAGGGCCCTTCAATTACAATGTTCATTAGAACCCCGTCCACTACGTAGTTCTACTTCAATGTCTGCACAAACACTACCGCTCATCATCATACCCTCATCCCGCCTATGGTAGGGTCGGGTCTGCGGGTTCTAGTCTTCCACTGGCGCCTATCTCACCAAGTTCCCGTCCACCCCACATACTACCATAATCGCTTTAGGATACTAATTCCCCTATTTTTACCTGTAAGGGTTTCCACGTTCCTAATCTAAGATTAGCCCCTATTCTTGATAAACATGCTGTGATTGGGGGCACCTCAGGCAGGCGTCTGGAACCCACAGGAATATTGGCCCGGGTTGCTTGTGGGGGGATGCTGGCCTATGTCACTACGCTGTTACGACTGTTTTCTTGCAAGTGGGAGTATTAGCAGTATCCAATATTCCCAAGCGGTCACCCATGCTAGCACTAGCTTGGCTTGCGTAGCTTAACTTGAGTGATCAGACGAGGACTAGTATGTCCAACGCAATACAGCCGCTGCCCCCCCCCCTCCCCATCGCCTTGGAGAGGATGTCGGAAGGATATAGTGGAACATTGTGAAAGCCCTAGATTTTTCCACCCCGTAGCGCATAACCTTGAATATGCCGTAGAAAACCAAGTCTTAAGATGTAGATTCTGGTTTTTTCAAGTGATATTTTTTGGCAGTCCGTGACGAAGGAGGAGGTGGTGGTGGTAATAGTAGTGGTCCTCTAATAATGGTCACTTAGCTGCCCACCACCAGCACGATACCTAGCAACAAAAGAGTTTGTCCTACATAAATAATAAGTATCTATCTGTAACAAAGTCACTTTTGCCCTCTGCCAATATAATCGATAGTATTGCCAAATATCTGGGATGCATCCATCTACTTTGAGAGCGTGCTGCAGTTGTTGTAATCAAAGTGCAACAAACAAAAGAGAGGGGAGGAGGAGGAGAAGGTTGGAGGAAGGCCCGAGAAAGGGTTTGAAGCGAGGATGCCTTGTTTTTGACTCATTTTATTGGCATTTCGTGATACTCTTAGCAGTGAACTGAGATCACTACTCCCCACCGGCCGCCTCTGCTTTCAATGCCAACAGACGTTTATTAGACTCTTGACAATTAACTGTGGCGCTCTCCTACGCTGCTGACGTGTTTTTGGCACTTTGTCACACCTTGTTTCATTTTATTCTCTCTCTCTCTCTCTCTGTGTGTCTGTAGCTCAGTCACTCTTTCAACTTGATTCGTCATTTACACTGTTGTCATCACATTATTCCAGGAGCTGCAGCAACAGGACACATCATGCTGAACGGACAACAAACTGTTGCTTCCACGACTGGACACCACCGTCTTTTCCAATATCTAGAAGGCGCCTTTCTTCTCTGTGCTGGATCTCATCTTTAAAATATGGACAAGAAGTCCTAGGGCTTGAAGAAGCAGAAAAGAGACAAAAGTGTGACAAGATCAGAAATTAGACCAAGACCATCTTCATTTCGTGTGGTCAGTTGTGGCTCTTTTTTTGTTTTGTTTTGGTTTTTTTTTTTGTTTTAAACGTATTGCTTCATATCTTCCAACATAATAATCTGATGTCTGTGGACGCGGGGTGCGAGTACACGGACCGTAAGAGAGCAAAACAACGTCAAGAAATTTTGAAATACATGTTGTTGTTGTTGTTTTCGTCACGTACTGCACTTAAAAAATATTCGATTAACTCTTTGCCTTCATTTAGTCATCGTCGGTCCAGTGCCAATTTAGTGCCTTGAGAAGAGAGAGAGTCTTTGTTACTTGTGGTGTCCCGGTTGTTTTTCTTTTTTTTTCTTTTTTTAATGGACCGAGATGTCTGCCCTCAATTCCTTGCACGACACCGATGCTCTGTTAGGTGGTTTGATGCCCGACCTTCCAGTTCTCCCAGTCAGTGCCACTTCCGTGAGTGCGGACCATCAAAAATCGGAACCAAAGCAGCAGCAGCATCAGCAATGTTGGGACTGGATGTCGGCAGCCGCCAACGACGTCAACTGGTCATCAGGATCTGAAACCACTCGTCAAACCTCTTCGGGTGTGAGCACCGGTGGTGGTCATTCCTGCACTCCCAACCTCATCGAGCTGACATCGTCCACCGAGGAATTTAGTGTGTGTAGTACGTCTTCTGATTATAAGAGCTGTGATGAAACTAACGATCAGTCACTACACAAAGGCACCGAGCAGTTGGATGCTGGAGTGATTTCTAAAATCCAGATCATTTTGGATCCGGCAAAAACGATAGACGACTATGTGGCTCTGCCTTCGTGCGATCCGTTGCACAACGAATACCTGCCGTTTGGCGTTTCTCAGGCATGCTCCTACCCCTCTTCCAGAAACTTTCTTTCGCCAAGGTCACTTCCAAGCAATGGATTGTCCACTAACCAAGAAGAAGGTGGCGGCGGCGAGGACGACGACGATGACTGTTCTCCGGAAGAGGAACCCTTCATGAATCGAAGTTTTCCGCAGTGCCCTTCGGCCGCCCAACTCAGCGTTACCAGTTCCAACAGTGATCCAACAGTTCCGACATGTCGCATCTGTCATTTGCCGGCCGGCGACGAGGACAATCTCATCTCGCCTTGTCGTTGTTCTGGAACCATGCAGTATATCCATACGGGCTGCCTCATGGCAAGTATCTTGAAAGAATCTACATACAATAATATATGATGGGGAGAGGCAGAGATGAGAGGAGGAATTGGAGAGTAAGTGGGGGATGTCAGGAACCTTTGGCCCGCAATCAGGTCATCTTTTTTTTTTTTTTTGTCAATAACCTTCCCCCAAATAACGTTTATTATCAGGCGTCAAACATGATTTACATGTGTTTACTATTCGACAATATTTGATTTAGCAGATGTTCTTCACCAAACATCTTTGTACATATCACCACATGATAATGAAAAGTTTATTTTAGCTACAAGCAAGCATTTTATAGTTTTCATATCCATTTCGATTAAATTCGCTGCACTTTGGCGCCCCCCTCTCTCCTGTTTCCCATTTTTTCTAGTTGTTGTTGTTGTTTGTTGGTGTTTAAGGTCCCGTCAACTACAAGGTCATTAGAGACCCGTCCACAGTGTAGTTCTTATGCAGACGAAGCACAGACACTACAGTAATGCGACAATTGTTGGATATTAGCGGGACCCAGTTTTCCCAAGCGGCCACCCATGTCAGTACTAACTGGGGTTGCGTTACTTCACTTCAGTGATCAGTCAAGAACTGGTGTGTCCAACGCAATTTGCCGCTCCCCAAGTTCTAATTCTAATTCACAACACTGCAAGCAGCCTTATTTGGCCAATATGGCAGTGGAGAGACCAACTCTCATTCTTACATATATTACCAAAAAGCTCCCAAAACCCCAGGCTTAAATTCCTGTGATCCCGCTACAACACTAGTAATGGTAGGGTGGCTTTTTATTAGGCCCTCCACCTTATCCTTTCCAAGGCCATTCCATTGTCGAATGGTCCTTGGTAAGAAAGACCAGTAATATGTGTCTGTCTGTGCCCTAATCTCCTTCAATTTATACGAATGATCCTTTCTCCCTTTGTAATTAGCAGGGGACACACATCCCACCAGAGGTCCATCACACCCCAGCAGCAGCAGTCTGATAAACAGACTTATGCTGTGAGATGTTCGCCGCTGGCTTAGTGTTTCCCAACCTAGTTCCCTGATCAAGTTTTTCTAAGAAAAATCCCAAAAGGAGAGGAAACGGCTTAGTTCGTTGGACACCCTAGTTCTCGTTCGATCACTGAAGTTAAGCACCGCAACCTCAAGCTAGTACTAACATGGGTGTCCGCTTGGGAAAACTGAGTACTTCTAATACCTAAAAATCGTCGCATCAGCGTAGTAGTGTGTCTGCGCAGTCTCTGCATTAGAACTACGCCGTGGACGGGGCTCTAATGACCTTTGTAGTTGAAGGGCCCTAAAACACCAACAAAACAAACCCAAAAGGAGCTGGGAGAGAGAGAGAGAGAGAGAGGTTTGGTCCAAACCACTGTCGCGTAGTGATAGTGTTCCTCCTTTTTTTTTTTGCGCACAATGAGCGAATAAAACTAACCGCATTGGTATTATAAATTTTTATCAGACGATAAAATCAGTAGGAGTTTCTCCGCCAAGGAAATGGGAAAGACATTAATGTAACATCCCTGTCCTTGGGAAGGGGAGAAGAGTCGACGTTGGGGTTTCAGGTTTTAGGGAGTCCATCTGCGAAATGTGAAGTCCTACTCACATCCTCTTCCTCCTCCTCAAATTATTTATACTGACTGTATCAAAGTCTTGCTTTTATCTTGCTTTTGCCTGTATTTTATATTAATGACGTGTTTCTTTTTTGTGTTATTTCTCAGAAATGGTTAGATTTAACGAGTAGAAAGTCTAAACGGCCCCCGAGTTGTGAATTGTGTCTCTATCAATATCATAGGCACAAGAAATTTAAGGTAAGTTCTTGTGAGGATTGCACGTGTTCTGAGAATGATGTTAGTAACTGAAATTGCAATACCTGGAACCAATGGGGAAGTAGCAGATCAAAAGTGAACAAGAAATGAGATGGAGAGAGAGAGAGACAAGTTGTAGTTTTAGTTGAATACACTGCAAGCAGCCCTGATAGGCCATATTGGCAGTGGAGAGAATAAACTCTCATTCCTAACAATTGACTCATTCAAAAACCCTCAAGGAACCTGAAGCATATAGCATCTATTCTGCCATACATAGCCTGTCCACTATAATGGCACCTTCTTCCAGAAAGTTCTTCACCTTATCCTCATCATGAGCATTCCATTGTCGAATGGCCCTTGGGGAAAAAAAAAGACCAGTAGTATGAGTCTGTTCAGGCCCTGATCTCCTTCAATTTGAACAAATGATCATTTCTCTCCCTATATTCTACAAAGGCTAACCTGCCATCTAGAGGACCCTCGCAACCTATTTTCAACAGTCTGATAAACAGCTTAATGCTGTCAGTAGTAGTAGTAGGATGAGTGGACTGATGTCACAAGCCTTTCTAAAATCACCTGCAGGGATACAGCAGAGAGAAATTTCCGACCACAGATTTTTGTTACTAGTATCCCACTTAAGTACTGACTTGTCGCCTCGGTGGCGCAGGAGGTAACGTGCTCCATTTACTGCGTTAGTGGTTCCAGGTTCGATACTGGATCGAGGTGAGTTGGCTTATTTCGGGCGAAAGAGTGGCCTCGAGTGAGCCCTCTTTCGAGTTAGAAGCAAAACCGACGTTCCGTGTGGCGTATGACGGTATTGGCACGTCAAAGAACCCTTTCTGCTATGCAACGGGGAGATGAGGCCAAATTCCCAGGTGTAAGAGCTCGGTGGAGTGCCCCAACGAACAGTAGACTTACGATAAATAAGCATAGCAGTTCAGCTTTGGTCAGCAGCTGGTTGCGGAAAAATACCATTCAGTATTTCATCCCTGCGTGTAATTAGAGGGACAAGATCGGTACCCGACCCTGCCATAGGCGGAAAAAGGGGCTAGGAGTCAGTTTTTAGTGTCCTCTTTAGGTATTGCAATTTCCGGACAGGAAAAGAAAGACGAAGTTGGGATCATACGACCTACATTTTTTATAGAATTGGAAAAAAATTAGGGAGCGGCTTTTATTGTGTTGGACACACCAGTTCTCGTCTGATTACTGAAGTTAATCAATGCAACCCCAGTTAGTAATAGCATGGGTGGCTGCTTGGGAAAACTGGGTACCGCTAATACCCCCCAAAAAAATCGCATTAGAACGACGCAGTGAACCGCGGTTGGTTGTTGGTTGGTGTTTTAGGGCCCTTCAACTACAAGGTCATTAGAGTCCCGTCCACAGCATAGTTCTCATGCAGGGACTGCACAGACACTACACTAATGCGACGATTTTTTTTTTTTGGATACTAGCAGTACCCAGTTTTCGCAAGCGGCCACCCATGTCATTAGTAGCTGGGGTTGCGCTGCTTCACCTCAGTGATCAGACGAGAACTGGCGTGTCCAACGCAATTCGCCGCTCCCCCCCCCCCCCCAGTGGACGGGGTTGTAATGACCGTTGTAGCTAAAGGACCCTAAAGCATTCCTCCTCTCCCCCCCAAACGAAAGAAACAAAATTGGAAAAGAAAAACAATCTCTAATTGGTCCTCTTTATATTTTTTTAGGTGAACCACTGGCGGTTACCTCAGTGTTCCTTACGTGATAAAATATTACACACCATATTCTTCCTAAGCCTTTTAACAATGATCGGTGCTGCTACTGTTACCATTTTGTGTTTCAAACACGATAAAGGAGGACCGAGAAGTATGGAAAAAAATAAGCTGACCGAATCTGAAATTGTGACGCTGGTGTGTGGAGTGCTCTTCTTTGTGGCCTTCTTTTTGGCCATGTATGTGGAAGTGAAAGCTCACAGTACCATCTACAAGATCCTCATGGATTTCTTATATTTGAATCAACAGTGGTATATTGATGAATATGATAAAAAGACGGATATACAGTCAGTGTCCGCGTAGTGGTCAAATATGATGTCCTCCTTATACACACTTTTTTTTCCCCCTACCTCCCTCCCTCCCTTTACCTTCTTCTTCCCCCCACACATATATATATATACACTGGTCAAATGTGGGGAGGAAAAGGTACACGTGGCGAGGGAGAGGAAAGTAGGTGGAATAATCTCTTCTGTACTGGTCATCATTTGTGCATGACCAGAAACCAATACCAACATGGTAAGAACTTTGCGTTCATGGAAGTAACTAGCATTTGTTGTTTTTGTTTTTTCCTTTTTGGATTTTTGTATATAAAATTATTTTGCAATCATCAAATGTGCATTCGCCAGGAAAAGTAGCCTCTCGTCAAAAGTGCACTTTTCACGGTTTATCAGTCAGGGGTGGCGAACCTGTTTCTGCTGGCGTGTCAAAAGAAAATTATATTTCTTGATGTACCAACGTGCCAGATAGTTTATTACAGGAATGTATGGTAAAAGGTACCCCTAGCGTCCGGTTTGTTACAGGAAATGGAAATTCTACCAATGGATTGGTTTGACCTTGTATAGGTTACCAACCCTACACCTGCCAGTGTGGCCAAGTTGCGTTGGGCACACCAGTTCCCGTTTGATCACCTAAGTTATGCAGCGCAACCCTAGCTAGTATTGACATGGGTGGCCGCTTGGGAAAACTGGGTACTGCTAATACCCAAAAAAAATCGTCGCTATAGTGTAGTATCTGTGCAGTCTCTCCATAAAGAACTATGCTGTGGACGGGGCCCTCTCTAATGACCTTCGTTGGTGTTTTAGGGCCCTTCAACAACAACAACCAACATGGGTGGTTGGTAAAGAACGTTGGATGCTGCGAATTTCCCCTGTCCTACCACCCCTACACCTGCCGCCTCCTCTTCCCCCCTGCGAGCAGCCTCCTAAGGGTTCAAGCCTGTTACGGCTGCTCGTCTTACTCCCCAACCCGTTAGTATAACAGACGTGCCAGCGAAATTGTTCTGCGTGCCATCCCTGGCACACGTGCCCTAGGTTAGCCACTCCTGGACTTTATCTGGTAGATTTTGGCCCGGTGCACACATCCGATTTTTAATCGTGCGGGTGCCACAGCGACGTCGCAACAACCCAATCCACATACATGCAGTGAAATGTGTGTCCAGCACTCAATAGGCCAACAGGTACTACGTGATCGGATGTGCGTGTGCGGTGCCGTTACGGTTCCGTAAGGATCTGAGAGCATTTTGAGGCCCAACTCCCGATATGCGGCGCCGGTGGTACGCGTGCACTCCCCCCCATTGCAACTCACGTATATACCCTTACCCCGTCTGTGGCATGATCGGGTCGTAACCCTCCACTCCCGTCTATCTCCCACCAGGTCCCCATCCACACCACCATATCCTTACAGACAAGCTCCTCCCACGACAGCTTCGGTCTCTCCCTGCCCCGGGTGCTTCCAACTACCTGCATTCCTATAATGCAGTGCTCCGCAACCTTTTCACACCTACGGCACACCAAAGTTCTTCCTAGAATTCCATGGCACATCAAAAGTTAAAATATATAGCAATGGCATAGCTCTAGGGTGGGGGTCGCGTCCCACTCCGAGCGCCAGCTATTCAGGGGCGACCAAACTTTTTTTTTGTTCCTTGAGGAGGTGCAAAATAAATTTCTTTCAAAGCTTTGGAGCATCAATTTTTCACCGCCCTGGACAACATGAACTCCAATTTATTTTTTAGCTTTAGGGCTTCAAATTTTGTCACCACCCAGAGCAACATGATCTCCAGCTATGCCACTGATATATGGATATTAATTTAATAAACAAATACCATTTTCAAAGTCCATACCATTTTCAAACTACCCTTCCTCATTGCGTATTCCATGCCGTAATGACGATGACGCAGCGGCGCCGCACGGGTAAAAATCGCATGTGTGCACCGGTCTTTATTGTAATAGATGAATTGGATTTATTTACACAGGTGTATGTATATCCCTTCGTTATCTGTCAATAAGTTGGCATTTGTATATATATATATATTATATGCTTTGATAAAATATTTTTTCCGATTATTTAGCTGTAAGGTAGCCCCCCCCCCTTCCAAAGTGAAAAATTCTGCGGTTAAAATATGAATCTTACTTTGCTCAAAACCAACTTATAAATTTGTTGTTGGGGGAAATTTCGTTGTTGTTGTTGTTGTTGTAAAGATGGTTGCCACATGGACGTGCCAATTGTTGAAGAAAAAGTTGGGTGACATAAACAACGCAAAAATGATTCTTGTGAGCTGTTAATGTGCATGTGTGTGTGTTTTGTGTCATGTTTTCACTTCATTGTTGAAATGCCTTTTTTTGTACTTAGATGATTTAAATGGGGGAAAAGCAATTAGTTGATCCTAGTCAGAATCGTTTTCATTCATACATTGTTATTTGTATTAAATCAAAAAAACTTTGTTTTCTATACGACATGTATCTCACGTGTAAATATACCCCAAAAAATGAATATTCAGGTTAAATAAAATGAACAAGACATTACTTACTCGAGTTTGCCATTTCTCTTCAAGAAGGAAGTAGTATTCTTGCTTGCCGTCGCACACATACACAATATTCCAGCTGAAGCACTTGGACAACAGTTGACCGCCACTGTTGTCATTTACTGGTTCCGAAAAAAACGGAATAATTTCACAATTACACTAGGGAGCGGCGAATTGCTTTTGGACACACCAGTTCTCGTCTGATCACTCAAGTTAAGCAGCGCAACCCCAGCTAGTACTGACATGGGTGGCCGCTTGGGAAAACTGGGTATTGCTAATACCCCAAAAAATCGTCGCATTAGTATAGTGTCTGTGCAGTCTCTGCATTAGAACTATGCTGTGGACGGGGCTCTAATGACCTTGTAGTTGAAGGGCCCTAAAGCCCCAACAATTACACTAGCGACACCTCTTTTTTCTCCTACGGAAGGGTCAGGTACTCATCTTGTCCCTCTCCCCTCTGAATGGACACAAGGGCGATCTATTGGAAAGTGTTTTTCCACAGCCGGTTACCGACCTAAGCTGCAACCCCTATGCTTATCTATTGTCGGTCTACTGCTCGTTGGAGAATTTCACCGACGCCAGGGGGGGGGGGGGGGCGAGCTCCTATATCTGGAAATTTTGCCTCATCTACCCGTTGCATAGTTGAGAGCGTTCTTTGAGGTACAAATGCCACCACACGGGACATCATCATATCCTTATCTCGCTCGTGGCAGGATCGGGTCTGCGGGTTCTAGCCCTCCACTCCCGTCTATCTCCCACCAGGTCCCCGTCGTCCACCCTACACACTGCAATATCCTTACGGACAACATGTTCCCACGTCTGTTTCGGTCTCCCCTTGCCCCGGGTGCTTCCGACCACCTGCATTCCTAGAATGGATCTAACGAACGCTCCTCTTCTCATTACGTGTCCATACCACCTCAACCTATTTTCTCTCATTTTTTCGGCGACGTCCATCACCCTCCAGGCTACCTCTAATATACTCATTCTTAATTCTACCAGCTCTCGACACGCCACTCGTGTACCGCAGCATTCGCATCTCGGCTACTTGCATTCTATTGACGTGGCTCTTCCTCACTGCCCCAACATCCTGATTCATACAGCATAGCTAGCCTAACCACTGCCCTGTAGAACTTCCCTTTCAGCCTCATTGAAATCCCCCCATCACACAGGACACCGCTTGCCTGTCTCCACTTCAACTATCCCCCATTGATTCTATGGGTCACATCCGAGTCTATCTCCCCATTGCTTTGGAACGTTGATCGTAAGTACTTTACCTCTTGCACCTTTTTCACCAGTTGACCCTCGAATGTACGTAGCCGGTATTGTCCTGTCCTCTCCAATTATAAGCTAAATACTCTGTCTTCATGTTTATCTTTAGCCCGCCCTTTTCTATAGCCCCACTAATATCGCTTAGTTCTTTCTTTACCTGTTCTCTGCAGTCAGCCACCACACCGGGACCTCAGTTTTAATTATCATCCGAAGGAAGACTCACTAGGGGTCTCGGTCTCTCTCTTTCTCGCCGGAAAGAAACCAACCCATCTCCGTCCAGAATCGAACTTGTGACTACTGACGCAATTATCGAATGTGCTACCTACTGCGCCACCAAGGCGGGTCAATTAGTATACACTGAGAAACTTAAATAACCGGAAAATGGAACCAGACTTTAACCATCCAGTAGTCGCCCTCTGAGAAAAATATAAATGATTGCAATGCATCACCGGTATTTAAAATTATTCCAAAAATTAGTTGTTTATATGTAGTTACAATGGGGGGGGGGGTAACTCGTACAACATTTATTTAACTACATTAAAAATATTTGAAATATTCAATGAGAAAAAGAAATGCAAAATTTGAATATATCTAAAAACGAGTGGAAAAACGAACAGACTCCCTCTCAATATTAAATTTATTTGACAAGTTTGATTGAAAATTTAAGCAAAAATAGTGTTCTAAAATAACTTACAAATTTAGTCGCAGAGCGTCTGAGGGATGTTAGAGCCCTTCAAATGTTTTGAATGTTACTCTTTAGCTAACAAAAATTGAACTAATACATACTATTTGGTGAGTCAGTAAGACAGAAGGAGGGAAAGGGTTGTAAGTTGAATTAAAAGACGGCAGCAATGCACAAAAGGAACCATAGAACTACCTCATAGATGAGGTGCGACTACTGGAAGGGTTAAAAAAAAAAGAAGGAAGACTAGACATTCTATTTCTAAAATCAAATAGAACAGAATCGCGCGCTTATCGTTAGTTACGGAAGCCCACATCAAACGCCAATCAAAAATGTTCCCCCTTCAGAAGAACCTCGAGTGAAACGTCTATTTTTAGGTACAAATAAGATTAGAAAGAAACACCTTGCAGCACTTTCATATTTTCAGTTAAGAACCAACACATTTCATTACAATTGAAGTGGTGCTTATTTTATCATTATTGAAATATTTCTGTACATTCTATTTGCTCATTACATCTTGTTCACCATGTCATGATTCAGATGTAGATTAGTCAACTCTTGTTAAGGTTTAAATGTTTATCAGTCACATTTAATGATTTAGAAAAGAATGTAATTTACCCGCTAAAATCATTACGACATACAAGAAAAAAAAGGCCACAGATTTTCCTCTCCGACATCTGGAACTAACAAATTTTATTTACAATTAAAATGAATTTATCATTTACTACAGTGGCCCCAGAAAGGATTTGCACGCCCACTAAAATGCCACTAATTCAACAAATATGAAACTTTAAACTGTACAGAAAAAAAATAATTTAAAGTTGTGAACTGATTAAACAATCGACATTTCAATTTGTTGGGTAGGCCGGCATCCCCCCCCCCCCCACAGACAACTTCGCCAATGTGTGATGGTGTAGGGGTTGTATATCCTCAAAAGGGGTGGGCATTTATTCAAGGTATTATGACGGCTCAATCTTACATTAGTACTTTGGACAATAATTTGAGGCAAAGTGTGGAAAATTTAGGTATTAAGGACACTTATGTTTTCCAAGAAGACAACGATTCGAAATACAAAGCTTTAAAAAGTGGTGAGTGGTTGTTATACAATGTTCCAAAAACAGCTAGTAACACCACTACAATCTCCTGACATTAATATTATAGAGAATCAGTTATTACTGTAGATGTGCAAGTGAGAAAACATCAAATTACTGGCAAAAAGTGTTGCAAGAAGTGCTCCAACAACAATGGAACAAAATAGACCTTAACCATGAAAGTTCTGGTTCATTCAGTGCCAAACAGACTGAACCGCATATGTGTGTGCATTGGATTGCTCATTGTTATTGTGTAATAGGTCAGACACCATGCAATATTATAACCAACAAAGCATCAATTTACCTGCCAAAGTTTCTAGTTTGGTTGTATAATACGATTTTGAAACAAGTGGGGGTAAGTCGGAATCCCCCCCACAGACAACCCAGCCAGTGGTCTCGCTAGGGTTGGCGTCACCCGGTGCGGCCCGCATCCCCCTAGTGACGCCGCTGAACCCGGCCAATATTTCTGCAGATTCCTGACTGGGGTGCCCCCAGTCTGAGCAATCTAGAGAAGGCGCTACTCTTAGATTAGGGAATGTGGAATATTTGGACCCTTACAGAAAAACAGGAGAATTAGTTAGGATCCTAAAGTGTAGCTTTCTTACAAGAAACTAGGTGGAAGGGGGATAGATCAACGGACCTTGGGAAGAGATAAAAGCTTGAGAAGAGGGGAGAAGGAGGAGGAGGAGCTCGTTAGGCTCATTTCAAGAATGCAGGTGGTTGGAAGCACCCGGGACAGAGGGAGACCGAAGCAGACGTGGGAGCAGGTTGTCCGTAAGGATACAGCAGAGTTTGGGGTGGACGGCGACCTGGTAAAAGATAGACGGGAGTGGAAGGCTACTACCTGCAGACCCGTTCCTGCCACGGGAAGGATAAGAGTATGATGACTGTTTTCTAATGTTTGTGAAAGTGTGCAGCAGATACTTTGTTCCTACATTTTCAAAATAAAATGTATATCACATGATTAAACAGTTCAAAACTTAAAATTATCTTTTTCTGTACAGTTCTGAGTCTGACATGTCTTGAATTAAAGGCTTTTTTTGTGGGTGGGTATACAAATACTTCCTGGGTCCACTGTATGTTCATGCCGAGCCATACGGAAATAGGGGATATGCGTAACACTCCACAAAATGTTATCAACTTTATATTGCAACTAGTCATTAAAAGTTGGGATAACTTTACACACACGTACGATTATTCACGTCCAATTATATAAAATTACATCTCATTACAAAAAATTTGCACTATTTTTAAATGGTTTTTAAAAATTTCTTGAATAATCATGCTCATAATTAATAGAATATATATAATTGCAAAAAGTGTGTTGTAGGAAGACGGCAACATGTGAATCAAGAGCCAAACAACAAAATAACAACTATAGAAGATATTTTTGTCTCTCTCTTACGCTTTAAATATAATTTGAAAAAAAAAAAAATATAACGAATTTATTTCCTGTACCTTATTATTTCCCCTAATATATTGTTTCTCCTCTCGTCCTGATGAAAAGCAATTTCATTTTAAAAACTAATGATAAGCAACGGTGGCGAGATGGAGAACAAGACACCACATATCGTCTCTTCCGATTTCTTTGTATATTAAGTGACATTATCAAAATCATGCATCACGTCGAATTTCATGTTATATAATAGATATCATGCATAGCTTAGTGTCAAATGCCTTAAAATAATGATCGATCATCACAATACTGTTGTGTACGTGTGATTCGAGCAACATACGTGGACCACAACTTACGTGCAGGGAATTTATAAAAATAAGTTATCACTGCAAAAAGAAAACATTAATTATAACATTGATGATCTCACAAGGGTCAAAAACATGCCAAACAAAAAAAATCAATACTAAGAGGGGAAAGGGTGGGGGGGGACGACAAGAGGAGTGGAGGAGGAGGAGAAAAATAGGAGATTTGGTGTCATAATTGACATGTACACAATATCTAAAACAATCAGGGCCAGCTTTAGGTAGCAACACCGCAGACTCCTCAAAAAATTTTTAAAAGATGGGAGGACAATGTGTAGTTTCAGTTTAAGCAGACTTATGTCACAAAAAAAAGCACTGCTGACCGATCAATGGTCATTATTAAAATTATACTATTTAATATTAAAGGGCCTTACAATCTCCATAAAGCTGCCGGTGGAGAGAGGGAGGCAGGGAAAATGTTGAAAAAAAAAAGAAAGGGGGAATATGAAAGGGTCTCTGCGGGCTACAGCCAACCCCGATGGCAATGTCAGCGAAATCACCTGTGCACTAGATCTAGGCCCACACGTCGAGATGGTGCTTGTCTCTGTCTTGCCAAGAACGACTGTCTGGAAGCTACATTTTGTGTCAAACGATCTTCAACAACGCGACGGTGTAACTGAAGTCCCTGCAAGTTTAATACTATTAAAATCAGCAGTTATAATTTTTATTAGCGGGAATTAAAAAGAAACACAACTTCTTACCAGATTGTGCACTGCAGAGATTATGACCCTGTCTTCCAATTCACGCATTGTTTTTGACTCCTTCGTTTCTTTCTGAGTAATTCCAATCAACTTTATAAATACTTCCCTTCTCTCCACCCAATTTCAGGAAGTGGCGAACAACACGAAATCGCAGAAAAAGTCTTCTAGCCCTCCACTCCCGCTCATCTCCCACCAGGTCCCCGTCAACCCCACACACTACCATATCCTTACGGTCTCCTCCTGCCCAGGGTGCTTCCAACCACCTGCATTCCTGAAATGGACCTAACAAGCTAGCTCCTCTTCTCCTCATTACGTGTCCATACCACCTCAACCTACTCCCCCTCATTTTTTTCCGCGATGTCCCCACCCCCAGGCTACTTCTAATATACTTATTCCTAATTCTATCAGCTCTCGACACCTCACTCGTGTACCGCAGCATTCGCATCTCGGCTACTTGCATTCTATTGACGTGGCTCTTCCTCACTGCCCAAAAACTGGCCTAACCACTGCCCTGTAAAACTTCCCTTTCAAAGTGATTGGGGCCCTCCTATTCCACAGGACTCCACTTGCCTGTCTTCACTTCAACCATCCCCCATTGATCTTTTGATCACACCCGAGTCTATCTCCCCATTGCTCTGGAACACTGACCCTATGTACTTTACCTCTTACACCCTTGTCACCAGCTCGCCTCCAGAGAGTACGTCACCATTATTTTCCTGTCTTTCCCCAATTGGAAGCTAAATACTCTGTCTTCATCATGTTTATCTTTAGGCTTCCTCTTTTTATCGCTTCTAGCCTTCTCTACGAGTTCTCTGGAGTCACTATTTCTACATCGTCTGCAAATGTCACGCACTGAGGGGCCCATGTTAACGAAAAGTTTTTTGGCTCTTTTGAAAATTCTTATGTGACTAAACTCGTTTGGTTCGCCACCTCCTCATTTATTCTGTAAAAAAAAAAAGATTCCCCCTCTCCCAGAATTTCAAACTACATCATAAACATACCTCAAGATTTTTGATATATTTTTCTTTTTCTTGTAATTGATTTTTCAAGGCAGTGATATTTTGTTTAGGGTCCATCGTTTGCATGACCTATATATCCCAATATCAGTTATTAGACATGAGAATGACACATCTCGTCGTAATTGCCAGAAATGATAAAAAAATATTTGACCACATACACTTTTAGCTTTCTCTAAATATTTCTTATATCGTTGGTCCATTTCCTGAATTTCTTCATCCTTCTTAGAAATTATTTCTTCCAATTGTTGAATTTTATCATCTTTTCATTTGATAAATAAAATTGATTGTATTTGATAACAGTGACAAAATAAAATAAAAAAAAAAGTTAAAAAGACAAGTGCTTTGTAATCTGTCCGTCTACAGGACAAAACTAAAGTTTGGAGAGAATCTGAAGGCAGACAACTTACTTTTAGCAAGAGTTACATTTTCTTGCTGTTCAATCTCGCATGATCTAGTTTTCAATTCCGCTTCGAGTTCTTTGATTTTTATAAATGACGAGGTCAGTTTTTGGCGTAATTCGGTACCTTCTTGAATACTGGCAGTGGCTTGATTGGTTTGAATTTCTTCTAACTGACTTTCAAGTTCAAGAATACGTTGATTAGCCAATCTGAAAATAAATAGTAAGTCACAGAAATTTCACCACCACCACCACCATTACTACTACTACTACATCTACAATAATCGAAAATAATACTAAGTGTATTAAAAGAACCCCATTAGTCTAGCAAACAAAAAAAGAAACAGTCCCCAAAATTACTCTATATGAAGATGAAAACAACTGCATGCACCAAATGCCTTAACAAACCAACATTTATTTGCACAACTTTAGTACAATGTTTTTTTGTATACAAAAAACTGTCGCGAGTTCTCAATAGTTTCACAGAGGACATTAGAGAATAAAAAATTTACACCCAACGTAGGTAGAAAATAAAAGTTTAAGTATTTTAAATACTAAACTTAGAGAGAGAGAGAGAGAGACAGAGATGACTGTCAAAAATCACTTCATCAAATTAGCCCACTGCAAAGGAGAAACCCCAAAACAGAAAGCTTCAAATGTTCGCATACAACTGATAACTATGTATTATTATTATTTTATCGGAATAATTAACAAATTATTTTAAGAGGGGGGAAAAAAGCTGGAAGGGAGTTCAAGATTATGAATTAGAAACAATATCAACGAAGAAGGCACTAGGAGGGTTAGAAAACGACCAACATTATTAATGTTTATGGCTCTATTGTGATGCAGTTGTTTTCAAACAGTACGAATATATAACGATATAAAATCTAACTTAAACTTACTAAGACAGTATACCTCAACCTAATCTTAAGATTGATGTAAGAAAAAAATAAAAACCAAAACGTTTTTAAAACACACAAACAAGTTACCTAACAGAAATTATTCACAGCTGCTGGGGACGACAACAACAAACTATCATCAAGTTTAAAAAGAAATTAAAAAACTGAAATAATTGAAAGCCGCAAATATAAAACATTTTAGAAACCAAAACGCATCCGTGGCATTCAATTAGGAGGAGGAAGAGAGAGAGAGACAGAGCTCACAATTTTGTGAAGACTCGTATACACAACAACAAAACGCATTCATCTAATCAACAGATTCATGCATTTTGATAATTATTAAACTGCTCCCAGAAAATGGAAGAGAAAACTCGCATCTTACAGAATTTGTCACAAAGACTATCTCTGAAGACACCTTGCAAAGAATTTGCAAACACAACACACCACCACCCCAACAATCTAAGAATCAATCAGAATTGCCAGTATGAGGAATGAGTATTTTGCTCATACACGACAATTTTAAAATTAAACAACACATACAACAGTGAACTTTTTTTTTTCTCAACTTGAATTAAACAATTAGTATAAAAACATCTTCATTCACTCGACTTCAACAAACGTTCATAAAGTAGATCATTAAAAGTTGGTGCCAGAGAAATCAATAAGAAAAAAAATTGTGGTCAGTGTCACGTAAGAAAAATAAAAATGAAAAACAGATCCTACGAATGTCTATTTCTACCTGAGAAAGACAGAGCGAGAAAGAGAGAGATTACAAATTTTTTTTAAGGCACTAAGTTTGTAACTAACCTAACTAGTACTGTTATTGCTAATGAGATGTACGGTTATCTTATCTCAATAACCTGGTCCAAAAGAGAGAGAGAATGAGGAAGAAGAAGATAAATGCAACAACCATCATCAATTGCAACTAAAAGAGTTAATTCCCTATAAAAGTTTTCAACGACATAGGAAGTCCATGGCTCCAAAATGACTAGCATAAGCAACTACACCAGTGTCATGCCTACAACCAAGAATGGATTTTGAAGAATAAGGGGCTATAAAAATCCATTAAAAAAAAATCACAGCGATTAGCAAAACAAAATAAGACTAGCTAAGGTAGTAGAAGAGTGCCCATCTTAAATAAAAAAGGGTCCTTATTAAAATAAAATCAGAGACATTAGAGAGCCGTTATAAAATAAACATGTGGCAATTCCATTCACTTCCTCATTATATCATAAGAATAGTAGCAGCACTCGGAACGAAAGAACAAAGAACATAAAATTGGCCATTATACAAAATAACAACTTACCTAAAAAAATATAGATATAGAACTAAAAAAATAAAGTCAAACTTAATAACAGACATGCAAATCTTACGGGAAGGTCGGTCACATTTGATCATTTCAAATTACATAAATAACTCTAAAAAAATTGGAGAAGAGGAATGTTTCAGAATAATGAGGAGAGGAGTTGAGAAAGAGAGTTTAGAGGCAAACTTGCATCTCAGCTGATAAGTGGGTCGGCTGTTTTTGTCAAACAGCACTAGCATCAATGAGTGTCTGCAACCTTTGTAATAATGCTATAGAACTCTACAAGACTGACAAAGAGGGGAGCAACCAACAACATACACCCCCGATACAAGTTTCAACTTGTCCAACAACGACAACACTGTACGTACTGCTAACGACGCAGAACAAGTTAACGCTTTTTCAAGGAGCAAATATGCTTAAGAAGAAGCCAACCAGGATGTCAACACAGATGTCGCATTTGAAACGACTTCCCCACCTGCTTTCCGTTTCCAGTTCACTTTGCCTCTCCTTCGAATCGTCTAGCATCGTTTGTAATACTTGAATTTGATCTTCGTCACTAACTTGGCGATTGAGTTTTAATATTTTGTTCTCATGCTCGAGTCGTATCAACTTTTCTCTAAAACAATAAAGCGATCCAAGTTAAACTTACGAAGCAGTTATAGTACTGAGTTTCAAAAAGTGTTAAGGAGACAAAAGAAAATTCTTTTAGTGAGATAAAAATTACGAAACTCACTTGACCACGGGAGGAATCATTTCAAACACTTCTGCACCAGCACCAGCAACCAGTGGTGGTCCTCCGTGATCATGGGAAGATGTAGATTCTATGAAATTTTCACAACTAATTCAGTCAACAAAAATTATCACTCATATTAGTAAACTGTAATTCTGAAGTATAAAAAGTTTACCAATATGGAGCTGCATTAATTTGAGATCTTCATTAGTTTCCCTGAGAGAATCTCTTTCAACTACTAACCTCTAGATAGAACGGATTACAAAAGCACAAATTCAATAAAAAGTTACAATAACTCTAGTATAACAATGAGTATTAGTTACTGAAGCCACCTACTGCTATTAAGATACGAAAATTAAGCTAACAACATTAAATGACACATGCAAGAAGCTTTGATCACCCTCATATCAAACACAAAACATAAAATAATCAGCATCAAAACCTCTTTTTCTCTTTCAAGCGCCGCTAATTTCTCCTGGAGTTTCTTTCTCTCAAATTCCGCTTTATCAGCCTTCTTTGTTTCCTCTGTCAACTTCAAGTTAAGCTCTTTTACTTTATTCTTGTGAAGATCTAACTGACTTCGCAGTGTACCACTTTTTTTGAGGTCCTTCATTAAATCCAAAAGTAAAATTCAACGACACAGTTTATTTTCTTTTCCCTCACTGCAAAGATTTAAAGAAGCGAAAAAGCATACAAACCTCTTCAAGCTCCATATTCTGTTGCATGTACTCGTTGTTCTTTTCTTCCAAAAACTTCAACTGACGTTTCAAATCCCCCATATCCTCTAAAAATTTTAAATTGCTCTTCAGTCAAGATTTTTCAGAAGTACAATTTGAAGGATAACATTTCTATATGCATACCCAACTTCTTTTTATAAGATTCAATTGTTGATTCATACTTGGCCTACAATTCCACAGTACAAATGAAACTAAATCGTTTATATTTAACACACAGTATAATTACGACACTAGTTTTCCATATCCTCACCAGTTTTTCTGACGTTTCTCTTAAAACGTCCACTTCATCTTTGAGAAGTCTAGCCTCATCTGCAAATCGCTGTAGTTCATCATTCTAAAGAGGAAAAATTACAAAAGTAGCCACCTTAGAAGTGTTACAACCTCCAATTAATATAAATCAATTGCAAGTAACCTTTTCTTGCAATTCTTTTTTTTCTCGCTGCATTTCTTCCACCCGCAATCGATATTCATCCCGAGCTAATTAATACATAAGAGTAAAGTAAAATTTCAAATCAAGGAATATATAACATTATTTTAACCTACAACGACAATGCATTATAACGTACATGACTCCATTTTGTATAATTCCTCCTGTAGTTCGTCAATTTGGTGGTGCCAATTTTGAGTTTGCCGACTAGCAGATGAGCTGGAACTAATCGCAATTCATCACACCATCATTAAACATATTCAATTGACTTATAAATACTAATAGTCCATACCTCATATCGTCCAATCCCTCAGCTTGAGCAAGTTTTTCTCTCAGTTCCTTATTTTCTGCAATTAAATTCTGGTTCTCTTCAGACAAGCCAGCCATCTGCAAACGGAAGGTGAATGGTATAAGCATAGTCAGTGCCATAAAATAATAACAAAAACCAATACTTACTTGAGAATCTAATTCGTGAAGCCGTTGTTCGACCTTTTCTTTGGCTTCCTTCATCAACTGTAACTCAGTAAGGAGAACCTAATTTAGGAAAACAGTATCTTTATGTAGATGACAACCAACTTTTAACGGGAAGCTGAAAGCACATGAATACACAGCCCCCCCCCACCTTCTCATTTTCTGAAAAGGTTTCATGAGGCATCACATTAGGTGCTTCCTTAGTCATTAATTCTTGTATTGCATTCATAACGACATGTTGATCAGCTTCTTGCATACCCATGATGGCCTCTATGTACTCTGTTATTTTAATGAAACGACATAAAATGTATAAGCAATAAATTCACAGTTTAACTAAATGACATGTTACACCTTCAGACATTACCTTGTTTATGATCACAGTTAACAGCACAACCAAGAATGAGTTGTAAAAGTCGGCCGAGTTCAGCAGCATTTTTATGCTCTCCTGTTATAACAACACTTGATAATTACACGGCGGTCTACATCACGTGGCAAACAATAATAGTAACAATACACGATATACCAATGGCGATGACATCAGGAAGCTGAAAATCAATTATCTGATGACCCAAAACCTTAAAATCAATAAAAAAAAGTGAAAGTGCTAATTACGACTAGCGTTTGCATCAATGAACGTTTGGCAAAAAGGCTTCAAATGTGATAACTGAATGGCTTATTCTCAAAGTGCAGATTTGGAAAATCAAATTTGATGGGTGAACTATCTTTAATTAAATACTGTAATATTTTTTCAATTAAGATAGTGTCGCAGAGCTTTTGATAAACGATTATCACAATGAAGTAGGACTAAACTAAGTCATGTACAACAATGCCAATTACCTCTGTGTAATATTCCACTACGCCCTTTAATATCTTTTTCAAATTGCTGACCTGTGAAAGTTAAAAAAAAGGTTTGCATGAAAGCTATTTTACCTCTTAAAGATATGCAATTAATTAATTAATTACCTTCAGTCGCCAGTTTGAGGCTGTGTCACTTTTGATTTTCATCATCCAGGCGGAATCAAAATATTCTGGCGAGCTACATATGTTTGAGAACAATTGATGTGGCGATTTAAGATATACACATTAAAAACAGTATGTAGATTTTTAGGAGGACTTACACTTGAGATAAAACTTGAGCCATTGCCACGCCATCAGAGAGCTCTTCAGCAGTACTACAGGGGGCCGACACATGAAATGTGCGCAACTGCAAAGACAGATAAACACTACCATAAATCGTCTTTTTCAAATGAAACCAAACTTGTGTAACAAAAGAAATTTCCATCATACGTTTAACGGTGACACGACAGGAATCAATGAATGTTCAACCTACATTTGAACATCTTAATAAAACTCGTGGCAGAAAGCCAAGTAGAATCCTACTTATCTAACTGTTGAACTTTTTTTTTGTTTTCAAACACGAACAAAAACAGATCCAATTACACTTTACTTTTAGTATATACTTCCTTACAAGTTAGGCTTTGACATTTATAAGGAAAATTAAGATTGACATCAAGGAGAAGTAAACTTTCCCCTCGTTTAAGCAACCCTTGAATAATGATGCACAAAAATGAGACACTTTAGATGCTGGTAACGCACGAAACTGGAACATAATGTGGATAATGAGCAACCTAAATTATAAATAATGACTATCTCCGTCGTCAACAAGTCACCGTTCACTAAAGTTAAAATTTTTATCTGATTCTAAATCTGTTATCGTTATATAAACATTTCAACATCAACTTTCAAAATTCTTCGCCAATATTTCATAACTCCTGTCCGCCTGTAAAAATATAAAGTATTACAATAGAAATATTCACACGACATAACTCCAAGCAAACTTCGTTACGGGGAATATCCAAACACGGTACCTAAGTGTACAACATTTTACAGGCTTAATAATGCAATAAATATTTTACGAAATTATGAAATGGACGATCTTACAATATTACTTTTTTTTACATTTACACTCCTTCACCATAGATAACAATTAAGAAACATAACCATAATTTATAAACCAACTTAAAATCGGTGGAGAAGTGTCCATTTCCATGAACAAAAACTCGAATTAATGGATAAAATTTGTAATAAAAAATCTATACTTAAAGCACATTACAATAGTGAATTTCAGAGCAAATAAACACTGACTTTGTCAACACTTCAAGGGTCAATTTCCTCCAGCACAAGCAAATGCTGTATTAATTTTTCAAGTATTGTAATCAGGTTAACTGGCCATTATACAAGCATTTTACTCACCCATTTAGAGAGACTTCTTAATAACTGTTCGTTATCCATTCTTGAAAGTCTTCATTACAATAAACTTGAAATTAAAATTGAAATAGTTTAACGAAAAACAAACATTCTCAAGACCGGAAGAGATGTGCTGATTCCAACGAAGTCAAAAAAATATTCTCATTACATTTCTATTTAATCTTCGGTACAATTCGAGGATCTATTTATATAATTTTACATGTTATCCACATAATGACGGTTTAAATCCTCAAAAGTCAGATATAGCATGGATATTTAAATACAGCAACGTCTTCTACTACATATATCAAAAAACAAAATCTTATTAAGGTTCTTACTCACTAAGGAAATTAGGAGACATAAATGACATCACACTGTCAAGTGAGATGGTAAAAATTATAGTTATCATGCAACTAATTTGTGTTAGTAACACAGCAAGAATAAAGTTGCAATTAAAACAACATATTCCATTCACGTAATAAATTCATACTACATTACCGTTTGAAACAAAATACTCTGACTAATTTTAATGTCGCAGACGACGTTTCTACATTTACGGCTGTCCACAATCACACACTATGCCGTCTCACCTTGCGCTGAAACCCAGATGACGTCATGCTACACATGGTTGCATTCTTTTTCGAATATGAAACATTAATCTGAAAAAAATAAAGTTGAAAAATTAATTCACAATGAGATCTATGAAAAGGCATCTACAATTTATTGCCAGAACGGTACTAGTGCAAAAGGGTGATGTCATGGAGGCCTTGCGAGTAGTAAACAGGTGAGCGGTAACTAATACTGTAGTGCATTCTTCATGTCTTGTGCTGTAGTCAACTTAAAAACCCTTAACTGTGCTGGTCGATTTTCCTAATACCGCATTTACACATTCGCGAATACGACGAGGCGAGTGGCGAGGCGAGCATGTTCGACGAATGTGTGAACACTACATTCGTCATTCACCTCGTGGTTCGCCTCGCCATTCGTGGCGCTCGTGTTGGAAGCGGTTTTTTTCACACGAGTCAAAGGGCGCGAGTGACCTGAGGCGATTTGAGCTATGACTAGCTGCCGAGACAATACGAGTCAAAGGGCGCTAGCGACGAGGTGATTGGAGAATGACCATCTGACGAGATATTCGGCGAATGTGTGAACAGTCATTCCTCATCCAAAGAATGAATGCGAACATTTCGACGAAAGTCTCGCCTCGTCATTCGACTCGTCTTATTCGCGAATGTGTAAATGCGGTATAACACTAATGCTCTGGTAGGGTCTTTTGGACCCCAAAATGAAAAATGCAAGAATTTGCACAAAGAATATGTTAGTAACATATATCAGCAGGTTATTTTGAATAAAACTTCCCAACATTGTGGAAAAACATTAAAAGTCATTTTTAGAAAATGAAATGCAAGGTTTTGAAAAAAAAAAGCTAACATTAGACAGCTAAGGTTAAAAGGTGTTGACAGAAATTTTTTACATATCGCTATAAAATAAAATTCGTATGCTATTTGGGTGCAAAAGACTCCAAATTTAAACTTACGTTAACATGCTAGTGGGGTCTAATGGACCCCAAGCCTGCATTTACTAGGGCTGAGAGAATTTGACTTTTGCTCCAAGTTACCCATTCAATACTAGGTACCTCTTAGAAGGAATACAAAAAATTTCATGATATTTTAACTGCAAAAACACACATTATAGAAAAAAATAAAATTCATTGGGGTCTTTTAGACCCCCACCAGCAGCACAGTTAAGGGCTAGAATGCATTATTTGTTTCTGGAGTATTACTTGTTAGAAATCAGAAAACAAACACTATATTTGTGTATTACATAAAGTTGTGCAAACATAGTAACCCGAATTTCGTAATGGAAAATTTATAATTTACCACTGTAAGTGGCTGAAATGGTTTTTCATGTCCATAAATTGTGTTAAACCCAATGAGGAGCACATACAGTATGACTCTTTCAGTATTCTTAGTTGGGTCCACGAGTTCCTCTCAAATTTTAGATCTGGGACATGCTTGACCACAATGTACAAGCTGTAATCACCTGGTTCTCTTCCTTTTGAATATGATAGTAAAATCACGCAGTGTCTCCTGAATAGTGTGGTAAAGTACTATTATATGTTTTCAGAATCATGGGCCAGGAAGGTCTTCTGGACCAGTATCGTCGAACACGATATTATGAAAAGCCATTCCAAGTGCGACGAAGAGTGAACTTTGAAAAGTGTAAAGCACTTTATAATGAAGATATGCAAAGAAAAGTTGCTTTTATAATGAGGAAGAACAGAGTTGATGCATGGCCTGGATACTGACACCTACGTCATTTTAATCATTAGTGTAAATTGATAGATTTCTAATACCAGTTTCAAGATTGAAGCATGTTTCTGGATCGAATAAGTAACTTCATTGATCGCACCAACAAAAACGAGAGATAAATGTCAATAAAGTGAAGTCTAAAGAATCTAAATACGTAGTTGGACACCAGTTGAATGTATTCCCTTGTTTTTGTGACGCCAGCACAAGTCTTGACAGTAAATAAACATGGTTGGCAGGACTATTTATTATTATCATTCCATTGCTCAGTATTTACATGTACAATGAAGGGTAACTATATACTTATATACTAATCAAGATGTGCCGATTAAATGAGAACAACGAATGAAAATAAAAGACGTTCACAGATTCAAAATGAAATTGGAAATTTTTACACCATGGAAGATGAAAGATTTTACAAATGCATAGAAAGTATCCTAATTCACCTACGAAGTCTGATGTAAATATAGTGTGTATATATATATATAATATAGGCATCCAGGTACTCACACAAACACTGACAAAGATGCACCACTGTGCTAGAATGTTGGTTTGGGGAAAAAATAACAGGAATAGAAGACCACAAGACAGATGAAATAATTTCACCTTTAATGAGGTGCGTGCAATCTTTGAATGGTGACTAGTAATAGAAATCTCTTTTACAGACATATGAGAGACTATCATCTGTTAAAACATTGAAAGGCATCAGTCAACTCTTTAGTTAACAATGCAGAATGGGGAAAGGAAGGGAGTTGAAAACTAGGTTCATCTCAACTTTTATACTTTTCTCCATATGGTAGTGACTTCATACATAATAAAAATCAATATATACTAGAAATTAAATAATTACAATTTAGTGATAAAGAAGAGCAAAACTTTCTATTAATGAACCATTACTATATTTGGGTTTTAACCTTTACATATAATATAAGCTACACTTTGTTGAGCACATGCCTTTTTTTCACCCAGATTTGATAAACGAAATGATGGATCTAGCGACTATTTTTTTTTAAAAACACGAACGTAATTTCTCTACTAATACAGTCAATCTTTGAGTATCAATAATGTATTTATGGTAATCAATTTAGAGTTCTGTAAACATCAGTTAATACAACAAATTAAAGCTGATAATGGCAACCAGGCCAACTAGGTGATCACAAAAAATATGATACGGCGAGGATGTCATTAGATAAAGGGAAGAATTTGCACACATCTATGACTATGAAAGAAGGAGAATAAAAAATAAAGTCCCTTGGATACCAAGGATAAAAATAACCTGAAAGAAAATTTAAACATTGAAAAATATGTATACCTTTGGAAAACAAAAGAAGAATACGAAAAACAAATTAAAACTTCAAGAAATAATGTAAAGTGTCCCCAAGCTGGTGGTGTGATGGTTTTGGCATGCGGGTGAGCCCAGTTCAAACCCCCCCAGTTGAGGGAACATAAGTCATGATGGTGCCACTCTTGGTGTCCTTGGAGGACTGATGTGTTCCAATAAAATTTACAACAATAATAATAATAATGTATGTAAGCAGAATCTCAAGCTAGTCGTTAAGTCATCATAATGACCGTTTTGGAATGAATGGGTCATCAATCGGTCTTCAAGTGGAGGGTGTTAATGCATAAACAAGTTGTACAATTTTTTTTTTTGCAAGACATTATAATGATTATCGAAAAAGTATGCATTATTATTCATATCAAACATTAAATTTTGTCTAGCACGCAGCTGTGTAATGAGAGGGTCCTCTACAAACTTAACATGGAATCGTATATCAGTGGTGCACAACTCTTGTCGATTAAAAATGTTCATTTATGTGTACAGTAGTCGCCTGTTATTTATGCAGCCCACATCCTCTGCATATATAGATTAAGGTTTAAACGCTGAAAAGGGAGAGAGAGAGAAATATTTTACACATTGTGCTAAATCAATATGAAAATCTTTGTGCCATCACCCAGGGATCAAGACACAGGATTTTTATTTTAGTGGGTTCAATTGTTCATACCTGCCTTGGGGAGAACGAAATAGCTACGCACAGCTCTGCAGATTAGTAATCAACTAATTTAGGATCAATTTAATTTTTATATGTCGCAATACTATACCTGTGATGCCTTATAACCAAATAAAATACTTGCGTTTCATTTATTAGCAGACAAATGTTGTGCACTACTGTTATATTTAACTATTACGTCTGAAGGAATAATTCTGTTGGGATTCGCCCAAAGAAGAAAAAGAATATATGCCAAAATTATATTTAGCAGTTTTGTACAACAAATAATCGACCCCAAATGTTAGTGACCATTAAAATCTGCATCATGCCCTGCTAAATAAATTAAACAAAAAAAGAAAGTGACATTTTAAATTAAAACAACGAACAATAAGACGGGTTACTGAAGTAAAAAGTTAACTAAAACAAATGAATCACTAAGCAATGGCAGCTCCATCATTTACATAACTATTGCTAAAACACTTCTCCCTATATAGGAAAGCGATGGATCCACAAGGTGTAGTCTAAAAGCTTGACATACCAATTTCAGTACTCCCCAGTAGCCCCACCACAATCAGGCCATGACCAGTATTATTATTATTATTTTCTTCTTCAATTCGCTATATCTAAATGACTCTCCTATCCTTTCCAAAGACACTGGTGATGAAAGAACACAAGGAAGAAGATAAAAATGAAGCTCCCAAAAAACATTTTTTTTTTAAAAGAGTTACGTATGTTTGTCCGCTTCAGCTTTACTAAGGGCTAGCGCTAGTTCAAGATCTGCTTGCTCTTTTCGAGCCGCCTTCATCTGCCGATCCTTTTCTGCTCTGACACTTTCTTGAGTAGCCCAGGCCAACTGTTCCTCTTCCGACATATCCCTCTCATTAAACTAAAGTGCGAGTAACAGCCTAAAGTACATTATCAAAATAATGTTTACTAAACCTTTAAGATTTAGTCACTCACTTTGCTATTAAAGTCTGCAAAGTTTGCAAACTCTTCTGAGGTAGAATCCGTTCCACCAGAAAAGAAATCTTTAGGCGCTGAACTTCCAAATGGATCAAACGGATCGCTACCAAATCCTGAGGCGAATGGATCTGCATTACTGGTGGTAGATATTGATCCAAGAGATGCTGGTGGTGATGCAGCAAATGGATCTGGAGAGGGTGCAGGTGGTGCAGCACGAGGAGCTTTCGTAGCTGAACTCCTGGGTGGAGCTGGGCGAGGAGGTGGCTGCTTGCTCTTTTTGGGAGGAAGTGCTGGCGTCGGACTCTCAGTTCGAGGAGCTACAGGTGGCGGTCCAAAAGGATCACTTCCAAACAGGTCTCCATTAGAATTCTAATTTACAATTATATTTATTAAAATCAGGAATCTGAGGAAAATTTTTCAAAACGTTTCAAAACTACCACGTTTGTAGAAGGCTTCTCAAATACCCCTGTGCCAAATGGATCAAAAGGATCGTTTTTACCTAAAGAGATGGGGCAGAAATGTTAATGCACTCACTGAAAACGAAACCGTCTTGTCTATAAAAAGACAAATGATTGCTTGACACACCAGGATAATTAGAAACAAATGTTCCACTAAACGGATCGCCATCCTTGAACGGATCACTCTGTAACAGCACCAAAACGACACAGAGATATAAATCAGAAATGTATTATACGTGGAGAAAGAATTGAAAAATTATCTTACAGTTTCGAAGGCGTCTTTAAAAGGGTCGACGTCACCAAATCCATCAAGGCTCTTATCACTTGAAGGCTTGAAGGGATCTGAAAAACAAATTTTCGTTTTGTCTCAGGGTTTGATTTTGTTAAATGTGGACCTCTATCCAACCGCCTGCACTACGCCCGTGAAATAGCAGTCATTTATGTAGATTGTAAACTTTCAAATGGTAAACATTTAATATTCATGTTTACTTCCACGAAATCCTTTAGTTCTTAAAGTTGCCACTATGCTTAAAAGAGATGACATTTACTGATTCGAGAAGCTCACCATCCTTGAATGGATCTTGTCCACTAAAGGGATCCGAAGCGATACCATTTACATTGGCAAATGGATCTTTATCTTTGAATGGATCCTCATCAAATGCACTGCTGATGCCACTTCGAGCACTGATGGAACTACCCGGACTGGCACTACTCGTTCCCTGTGAATAAAAATATGAAACAATTTTAACAGCTCTTACATTAAGTCTTATCATGACATTCCAATAAACCTTACAAAATTATCTAATTTAGAATATTCAGGTTCGACATATGATAACTGTAACTTGAACGTGGAATCAGAAAGACTAGAAACGTCACTAGTAGAAATGGCAGAATCGAACTGAGATATGGCGTCATTCAACTGGCGATGATTTTCTTGAAGATGTGTCATTTTTGCCTTGGCCTAAAATAATTAATACCTTGAAATCAAAACACTTAATAGGAAACAAATAAAAATTAAATAGACCTACAAATGAATATAAACACCTGGCTTATTAGTAGGAGAGTTTCTTGTAAATTTTTATTTAACTGGTCGAGTTTCGTCCTCCCAGACTGAATTTGTTGTTCAAGCTGATTTTCTTCCCATTTCAAGTCATCCAACTCTCGTTTTTTCGTTTCCAATTCGCTCTGTTGATTCTTTAATAGGATTAATAAATGCACAACAGTGAAATAATACATACTGCACTCTTCTTAAACACAGCACTCAATAAGAAATACACAAACTGAAATTTACTTTAACAGCAACTTCTTGTTCTTTCACATGACTCTGTAAATTGTTTACCTTTATCAGAAAACAAAATAACGAATTAAAATATATCAAAGATATGAAAAAAAAAACGTTGTCTTTCAACAATCACCACCCTCTTATAATCACGATGCAACGTTCAACCAGCTATATTTATTATGTAAAGCTGGAAACTCAAGTGAAAAGGAAAATTCATTGATTTAATTAACCACTATCCTAAAGGAAAGCAACTAACACAAGACGATGCTTAGCATTCAATTTCCATTGCCTTCGTGTTAGGTAGAACACATATTGCAAAAAATAACAGAAAACAGCAAACCAAATGTACATAAATATATATTGCATGGACCACTGATGGGGTTTATTCATCAATCATGTAATCAAGAAAGTCTTTTTACCTTCTCTGTTTCCTCCTCCACTTGTTTTTTTATATCGTCAACATTTTTTGTTAAAGAAGTTTTCTAAAACCAACCGAAAGAAATCACGTGCAAATCATCAAAAATAAATAAATAAATCCCATTGGGCAAACGAAAATAAAATATCTAAAATTAGATAAAGAAAATAACTGAATTCATAATGTGTTCAAGCGAGGCAGTCTCAAAGACAAATCCTTTCAACAATAAAGCAATCTAATTAAAACGAAATAACAAACATAGAACTAAGTGACAACAAAGTCACACATAAACATATACAAACACAGAAGAATCACAAATAAAAACGTCACATAAGCACACATCAATCAAAGAAAGGAAGATTTTAGTCATTCACAACCTGTTGTCAATAAAACAAGGAAATCATGAGAATCATACCTGGGAGTCTAAATCATCCAACCTTTTCTGCGCTTCCCCCTTTTGACTCTCTAATTGCTTGAGTGTCGTCGTTAGAGTGGTTAATTCGCTAGTTAATAATTTGATTTCACCGTTTTTAATACGAATATCGGCTTCCTTCTGAGTTATATCTTGTTCTAAATGTCTCTTCTCTCTGGTATAGAATAACACGTCAAATACGTACATTACAGTGTATTGTACAGTGTATTTTAAGAAAGGGTACTCAAAATTAGATAGGGTGTACTCACTTTGCTAGTTCTTCAATTTCAGCACTTATCATTTCTAATTCAGGATTTCCGTAATTATTCCCTGAAGTAATATTTCCAATGCCAACACGATCCTGTGAAAACAAGAAACAATACTGCCTAAGAAAATATTAATACATGGAAACTTGCAACACACTGCATTATATTGATTAATAAATAATATAACATAAACAGCAATAAAAGCTGATTTGCAGAGTAATGACTTGGGCATTTTTGGAATCAGTCTGCCACGTGCTCATTTAAAAAATGAATTCATTCTATATAAAGTTGGACTCCTTTCTGGCTATCAGCAGTTATTTAATATTCTCGTCGTCAATAGTCAGTTCAAACAGTGATGAAACACAGTCTCTGGTAAACTTTAAAACCTCTGTTACTTAATTAAATTTTATGATAACTTTTAAACGAAAGCTTAAAATACTGATAAGTCGAGTATGTCATTTTTCCTAAAGAATCAGCAACAACTAGAAACACTTAAGAATCAATACAACCGGCTAAAATGCGTAGTTATGAGGCAAATGGCCTATGCCACTACTACATACCAAACGAAGGCAATGGCTTATCTGCTAAGTGAAGGACAATCTGTTACACTGGAATCATGGTTATGGTAAATATTCCTTATCCTCATCATACATCCAATATTAATTAGCGCAATAATGGCTAATCATTAACTAGGAGGCCTTCTTAACATAACAGTTTGCTACCTCACCAGACAGATCAGGTTACTGTCCGTTGGAAGTTCCTATCTTTGGATGGAGCTGCTATCACATTCATAGAAGAGCGTGGAGATAAGTATTTCATTCAAGGAACTAACAAAGGATTAACGATCATTGATCTACAAGTGGAAGACACTGGTTTCTACTTCGCAAATGTTAATTTTAAAACGGATATTGCCGTCTATTTAATCGAGGTTTCAAACGACGATGAGTTAGCTGGAGTGAGTATTCATTTATGAACTTTGACAAAATTCTATTTTGTTCTTGTCACAAAACTGTCGTTATTTCAGATTACTCACAAACGCTATGACAAATTTTACGAACCACCTGAAATCTTAATTCCTAATCTGAATTTAATAGTATTTCTTCGAATGGGTGACTGGACGCCTTGTAGCAGATGCGATCGCATTGGAGTCAAGTATCGATCAGGAACCTGTTTTGTGAAAGTAATATGATGGCTACATTTCGTCGTCAGAGCAAGAATCAATAAAAGTCTAAGGATTCTCATCTCACCACTCTTCCTTTCCACATATTATTTAGCAATATAAAAGCAACCCGTTAAAAGAAAAGACATATTCGATCTTTGATCTGTTTATGTCGGGTTTACCGTGTAGATCCCAATTTCTGCCATTAGAGATTAAAGAAATGAAACAAGTGAAAGACACCCGCAGCATTATTCTGAAAAACTTTTGCAGAGTATGTGGGGCTTTTCTTTTTGTTTTAAAGGAAGGTGTCGATTATAATTTAAATCAAGATCTGCCCAAATTTTTTCAGAAACAATGTCCAACTACACCACCACCATCTGAGAAACTAGAATCAGAAAAATGGGGAAAAGTGAAATACGAGATTGAAAATCGATTCTTCAGCATGAAAGAATTTAAACGTTCAATAGTCATCGCACAAAAAACAATTTTTCAAGTCAAACAGAAAGGAGTTATTATAAAATGTCCAAAGTAAGCATATGTACGTCAGTAACACTTATTACAGAGAATTGCAACTAACAATATAACACCTCTTACTATAGAAGAATAAATGGACACATGCACTTCCACATGCCTGTCGTTTGGAAGTGCAACAACACATTCCTTATTCCAGAAAACATACAACAGGCAACAAAAAACCGAATCTACATTGATCCCACTGGTAAAATACGCATAAAACAAGCCCTACTGCAGGATTCAGGAGAATACAGGTAATAAACTATCCAACCTATGAAAAATATTAAACAAAATGAGATCTACTTTTGATGCTAAAATTATCAGTTGCTGGCAAAATGAGCGTCAAATTGGGAATGTTCGGCTCATCATCCAAGACAGACTGGAGCTACCTGATGATGTTACATATACGATGTCTGTGTTATCATTCGGTGCAATGGCATTAGTGGGTATTATTTTCGCGTGGAACTTGTTTACGACTCGCCACACAGGTTTCACGTAGCCTTTCGTCTCTCAACTCAAGTAATGAAACGTATACTCACCGACAGGGTACCATCAATACCAGGTTTCGGTCTCATCGTAGGGGGTATCATTTCTGGAGTTAATTCAGCAACTAATTCAACACCTTTTAGTTTCTGCTCAACTAAGTACATTGCTAGAGCGAATTGTTCACTATTTAATCTCCCTGTTTGCTTCATATCACACATGGCCCTTTAAAAAATGCACAATTGTATAATAAATGTAGCATAATAAAAGATAGTATCAAAAACAAGACAGAAGAAACTGTGGCTCACCATATATGTGCCAAAACTGGCTGTGGTAGTCCAGACTGTAAGAATATATCTTTAATCTCTAGCCCATTAACGTATCCATCTCCATCAAGATCTGCGTTCTTGAACATGATATCATATCTCGCCTTTTCTAAATTACTAACGATCCAAGGAGATGTGGCTTTATTCTGCGCCTGTATAAATGTAGTGCGTGAATCAAAAAAATCATATCATCCCAATTAACATTCATGGCCTCAACTAACAACTCACATTTTTAGCTACAATATCAGAAGGCAATATAGGAATTTGTGAGTTTGATGTTGGTGGAGTAGGCAAGTGACCCAAGAGAGTGCCATCGATTCCTGGCAACAAGTTAGGTAACACCTGAACGGCTCCTGGAAGCGCCTTTTTCTGCTTGTTAGTCGGAATGAGTTCGAGAGGTAGGGTGGTTGGCACAGGATGGTTTTCCAAGGCTTTGTAAATCAAATGCATAGCCTAATCATAATAAATGGAAAAAAAAGTAAAATGAGTATCACGAAACTATAACTTTCACAATGTAACCTTTTATGTTATACATTTATGAAGGATTACTACCAAGGCAAACTCATCCCTGTCTAAAGAGCCATCCCTGTCAATGTCGCTCAAGTCCCACACCTAACAAAATAAACAATATTGTGAGCTAAAATTTTATTTTTGTATAAAAAAACAATGTAAAATATTCATACCCTGCCTAAAACATCTACTGGAAGTTTTGAATTCAACATCACCTGAAAATATAGCAACGACTTTCCATGACAAATACGTAACGAATCATACTAGTCATAAAAAAATAGACACACTCACTGGTTTTACTTTAGAACTTGGTAATTTCCCTTGGATAGGTCCTAATGATTCAAATAGCTGGTCATATTTTACTTTATCTATGGGCTACAGCGAAATAATCATCGACAACATCAAGTCTGTCAGTTTAGGTGTGGGGAAAAAACACATAAGTCATTGTAAGGACGCATTACCTTAATTACCCAATCAGCACTTCCTAGGGAAATGTTTTCCTAAAGAATACGAAAAAAATATTGCAAGTATTAAGCTACCTACAGAAATTTTCAATCCAGTGAATATGGTAAACTTACCATTTTAGGTGGTGAAATGTCTAAGCTTAAATTTCTAATATTGATATCTTGATTGTTTTGTGCTAAAGACACTAACTTTAGAGCAATAAAAAAGCTTCTCTTGTCTAGAATACCTTGACCGTTCGGATCCGATAAATCCCAGATCTATAAAAGCAAATATTTTTTGATAAGTCAGTTTCCGACAACAACAAAATAGAATGAACTCTTTATGCTTAGTAATCACAAAGACTAAGACCTCACAGAACTTTTAAGAGACAAACTGGGCCCTAATGACCATAGCAGTTGTGGGCCCAAAAGCAACAACAAGAGACAAGCTATCAGAAAATACTGAAATTATATGACAAAAATCGATATTACCATATAGTTACTCCAAAATTTAGGTTACGGTGTCTAGGATTTAATACGGAAAAAGACTAGACACGCTTTCCCTGTCCGAACCCCATGCCACTAACAACGACAACACTGCGATAACCACCAAAGCAAAATTAACGTCACAGGAGATTTCAATAAATGCATATGTTAACGCACCTGGTAATGACAATCGGCAGTGTATACATCAATGACGCCTACTTTAACAACACGCCATATTAGCAAGAGTCGGTCGAGATAAACACACCACAAATAATAGCATACATAAAGCAGGCATCATTTCTGAATCATCCAAATTGCAGTATAGAGGAAGTGGTTGCCCCATACACCTCCCCAAATTTAGAAAGGATGTAAATATCTACGCAGTATATGCAATCGGATAAATTATAAAGTTGACTAAAAAATAAGAGTGGAAGCCGAATTAGAAGAGAAGTGATGGTATTATCGCATGTCAAAAGTATTTTAAGAAATAAAAAACCAGAAGTATAAGGCTGGCGAGAAACTATCACAGGGTAATTATCATAGATCCTTTTTTTTTTTTTTTTTTTTGCTTTTAATTAATGTGGCGACTAAGTTACTCAAGAACATTTATTAACGTATCTATTTCTGTCTCCACTTCCTCTCCAAATGTATCCACCTCCCAGCTAACTACAGTACATGGCTTTTTCAAAAATGTAACAATATTTTGTGGTTGTTTAACAGTTTTAATAATCACACATCTTGCAACTGACAAAATATTGTTTAAAATTTAATTGATAGAAAGTTACCAGTGTTCAAATGAAATCTTAAAGTTGCTAAAAATGAAATACTATTATTAAAACGTAGTTAAAATAGTGTCCGAGCTTAGAGTTCATGGAAATTTGAAACAAAGCAATTCTCTAATATAGAGCAAATAGTTCCTGATCATCATCATACTCTTATCCCGCCTGTGGCAGGGTAGGGTCTGCGGGTTCTAGCCCTCCACTGGACATGCCCTGACTGGGGGCAACCCAGCTTGGCGTTTTGAACCCGCAGGAAATAATGGCTGGGTCGTCTGTGTGGGGATGACGGTCTACCCCACCAAATAGTTCCTGATGGGTATGAAAAATTTCCACTCTAAAAATCACTCCAACACCTTAAAAACTGTGGGATGTCATTAGTATTTTAGAGGATCAAGAGTATAACAGCGAATTCACGTTTATTCAGGCTTGTTGTAATTATTAACTTTTCCATGGCCATCACTTTTTGAAATTACTATTTATTCATCACAGAGTTTGATTATATTTGATTAATCAGGACTTCTGAATGAATCAGTGGCTGGGCATTTCCACACACGGAACCACGGTCTTGACAACGGCCGAATGAATTAAGACCGTTGCACTAGCAGATGTAGATACTTGTGGGCCTTGTACAATCATTTTATTAATCAGTTTTTAAAATTTAAGGACAAAAACGGGCCCTTTCGCCTCCCTGTCCGCTACAAGTCCGATGACTAAATTAGCATGAATAAAGTATCGTTTTTAAGTATCTACTTAATGAGGCGTATCACAGGAATTGCTTTAAAATCATTAAAATATCATTTCGGTTCCAAAGAAAAGATTAAATTGCATTAGTGTGCCCCAGTATTCATAAAGGATGTGATGAAATTGAAAAAGGTTGACTAAGATAAAGGCGTGGACTATTTTCTGGCTCGAAACATATCATTATTCATTTGAAATCTTAATCGCCGCATTCATATTTCACAAAAATGTGAAGTGAACATCTTGTAAGTGGGAGAATTTTTATTTAATGTTAAATTTAAACTGCAGTAGTCTCTCCGACTATACACAACGATATGGTAGTCTCATAAGTCTCTTACTTTACTTAAAACTGTGTCTGGCAATCCTGATTTTTTCAGAAAGTTGGCAGCATCCATGGCACCCACTGTTCCTGTGCCAGCTGGATCTACCTACAACCGGCATTCAAAAAACAGGTGTCAAGGTGCTTCAGAAGCCAAATAATGTTTTCAAATCATTTTTTTTTAAATAGATTGATTAAAAAGTATAAAGTACAAATTTACCAGTTGATAAAATGCTTCATAGGCAGCCAAATGGCTTCCAGCTATCTGAAAAATTGTAAACTAAAAATAAATCAAAAGTTCTCACTTGTATTAAAAGGTTATGTTTTAAAATCAAAATGCTGAAAAATACCCGTCAAAATGCTGATAATTCAAAGTCAATATTCCAGTATTTTCACAACAAGAATGGTAAGAATGAAAAGATAAACTTTGATAAGGCCTGTTATGACCTGACAGTCAAGAATTCATCCCTTACGCTCTTAAGTAATGGTAAGAACTTCTGATATACAAAAATATATTGTAAACTGTAAATAAATTTAAAGAATCTGTCTTTTTAGGTGACAGTGAGTTTAGATCTCTTATGAGACCAATCCTATATATCTAGGTTAGACCTATTTCATTGTAATTTCAAGATCGTGTTCAGTGTTTAGCTTATCTCATTGTACTCTTAAAAACAATATTAACAAATCAATTGTTAATATCCATTCATTCATTTCGTTGCAACATGAGGTAACTCGGTCACCCGGCCAAAATGCCTTACCATTACTAAAAAACGCCTCAATAATTGACACCTGATAACAGCCATTTCGTCATCCTCAACTGTTACCAGTTCACTAAGGCTCCAAATAAGTCTCCCCATCCTCGATAAGGGTGCCTGCGAGTTCTTCTGGACTCACACCCAAGTCTCAGTAAAAGCTTTGTCAGGCTTTCTTATTCACTGGGTATGGTTTACGTTATTCAAAAGCACTCTTTAGCAGGCATCCAAGGTTAGTTCTATGTCAAATGATTATCCATCCTCTCTAATGTCAGTGTCTCAATGCAACAAATGTTTATCTATATATTGCAATCCAAGTTAACCATATTACTTAACAATCCCTTTCTCTTGTAGGCATTATTTAACGTGTCCAAAGACAGCTTACAACTTCAATTTTGACAGCCATCTACTACATGAAAGGCAGAGTATTTAAATAATTCATATACAAGTATACACCATTCTGTCAACATTTTTTTCTCTCATATAATAGGTCATTCATATTTTGAGCATTTTGCAAAATGTTAACGCAGCTGTGTTTTCAATGTAATAAAGTATTTTTATTTAATAAAGATAAACTGAACTGGCCGATTTGAAATTGTGATGATGTTATGATAAAATTTCAACGGCACCTTAATACTACATATACCGATTTTTAAACGTCATTGTGTCTCATTTTTTTTTCGTTAGTATTAAGACACACTACATAATCCAAATGATTCTACTGCTGATGAGGGAACATTTAGCCTTTACAGATTAATATCAATTACATTCATTACACAATTATATGAGTGAAACTTGAATAATTTAAAACATCAAAACATATTAATGAAAGTGACAGAAAATGCTCCATGGTCTATGTACTGTATATGCAAGAATATCAAACCGGTACCTAATTTTTAATACCTTTTAGATACTAACAACTAAAGTGAATTAAAATCATAATGAAATATAATTCAGTTTTCTAATATTAATAATCATTTAATTTTAATACAGAAACGAGAAATAAAAACAAAAAGGGATTGATCAATCGTCAACATATGTAACTGTCTACCACTGCCAACTGCATGATACAAGGTTTCTCTACTTACTGTAACTATTCAGTCCGTTCTGAGCCTAAAAAATGGTTATTTAAAAATCAAAGACTATAATTGGCAGTCTTTAAGTAAATTACAAATTAAAACATATCTCACTTCTCAAAAAGATAATATTTAATTGATATCCCTCCTAATTTTAATGACCTTCATTTCTTCCGTTGAGATACCGAAACTACGACCGTTACTGTAAACTAATCCTATATTATTAAAATTATCCACTCTTAATCCCCATATCACTAACGAATGTATATTTTCATACATTTTTAATATTAAATGTAGTCAATATCATAGCATAATCTATTCTGAAATTAAGGAAAAAAACATAGTAGTACCTGAGCGAACGACTGATGAGCTGCCATATTTGATCTTCCATGCAGACTTTTCAAACCGGACGTCTCACGTTATTGGCTGACAACTACTGAACGGCGTCTACTGCCAGTTGCCATGTCAACGAAAAGTGGACGGCGACATGTTTATATTCCATTATCCCACGTGGTCACCACTGACAACTGGTATGGCGGCCGAATTCTTTTTTCCACGTTCGAAAAATGGCAGATGGACAATTAACATTATTAAATATGTGCTTGATATTTAATATTTATTTATCGCAATTGGCTTTGTACACCCGTTAGAAGGATGACACCATCTTTTTTTTTTATAAACTGACGCAATTTTAATAATCACAAATTCACAAATCAGGTTGACAATGAATGGATCTTACATCATTAAGAATCGACCGAGTTTTTTAAATTATACAATAAATACGATTTTAAATAAAAAACGTCCAAAGACCAACACATAGCCACACAACAACAACATACGCGAGGGATGAGGATTGATTGGCAATGTTTACAGGAGGCAGGTAAAAGAAAACACAGCATGAACAAAAACAATAAACAAAGAAAAAAAAAACCTCCACTTAATTTACAACTTAATTCAAAAAGTATTTAGACTTATGTGTTTGTCTTTTTATTTTCTCCACAGTTCATCAATATCCAATTGACAACAGCGATTGACGCCTGCACGAAAAATGTAATTAATCCAATGTACGATGAAATGTACATGATATAATGTTAACTGCATAGCTGTTAATTGCCTAGGATTAAAAATAGGATAGTGTCACTTGTCCCCCCACACAAGTGGATGAAGGGCTGGTGACCACATGAAGGTTATATTTAAATGAAGAGATGGACGATAGGATAAATGGTCAGAAGCTTAAAAAAATGACTAAAATGTAATAATGACACATGTGTATTTTTAGAAAGAAGAAGTACGTTTCCCAGAATTAGGAGGAAAAGGACAGCTTAATAGACTGCATGTGTGGCAAGTAATTAAAAAATGTCTTATTAAAAATAATGAAAATTATTTATCAATGTGGATTTTTGTTTCTCAGTTTAAAGCAACAGTAATGTCAACAATGAAAACTGAGAATACGAAGAAACTATTTCTTTGGTCAACAACGAAAGGTATACCCCCAACCGCATCTCGAAATAAAGTAGGAAATCTTTACTTTTATTAAAACAAAAACAGGAAACCAGAAATTTCATCTCACTTGCCTTATCCGATTGAGAAATATGCTAAAAATTAGTAATATTAAAAGTGTGGGAGTAAGTTAAAGGATAAAATTACTCAAATTTATGATGATGCCACCACACAAACACATCACTAGTGGGAAGAAGAAAGTATGGCGTCCATTAATCCCCATTACAAACTAAACAAAGTTTAATTTCCAAGTGGTGTGAGAAAGAAAACTTGTAAATCAATTAACCCCCTGACCTGGTGCCACTGGTCAAACTTATAAATTAAATGGTTCGTTAGAGTGGTTCTCAAATAGTGGTCTGCAGACCCTCGAGGAGGGGAAGAGGGGTTCGGTGAAATGGCCATATGTTGTTGTTGGTGTTTTAGGGCCCTTCAACTAAAAAGGTCATTAGGGCCCTGTCCACTGCGCAGTTCTAATGCAGAGGTTGCACAGACACTACGTTGCTGCGACGATTTTTGGATATTAGCAGTAGCCAGCTTTCCCAAGCGACCACCCATGTTAGCACTAGCTGGGGTTGCGTTGCATAACTTCAGTGATCAGACGAGAACTGGTGTGTCCAACGCAATAAGCCGTTCCCAGGAAATGGGGGTTCCCCCTCGGAAAAGGTCCAGGAATGAAAAGGGTCTGCAGAAAAGATTTTTACTTACTAATCGTGGTAGATTTTACAAGTTTATGCAACTATAACTTGGATTGCAGGCCCTATGAGGGGTCTCGGGAATTTCATTAACAATTTGTAAAGGGGGGGGCTGTAATGAAAAAAGTTTGTAAACCTCTGATTGAACTTTAAAAAAAAATAGTATGAAACTTACTCGTATCATTATTATTATTAAGACTTTATAATGTTTCCATTTGTGTAGGTGAGAATTACATACCCCAATAAATTACCATTTATTAATTGAACGTTAAAAAATCCAAAAATTTTAAAACCACTCTCACACATTTTGCTTTTGGTATTGAGGTAGGAAGGAACTGACTATCCAGAACTGATTTGTTTTCCTTTTTCGCTTTTCAATTATTAAATGCCACAATTCAAGAAACAAAAACAGCATCTAAAATGACATCACCATAACTTCATCCTGATAACTGTGATTGGATACTACACGTTTTGGTCAGAAGACACATGCACTATCCACAAGACCAGATTGATTGTTGACCATCTGAATGTCCAACCTTCACATACATGGTAAAGTTCAAATTTAGGTTATGGATTGTAGTTGTTTTTTTTTTTAAATTACATATCAGAACTATGACAAAACGGAGTTTTACGATTGTGTTTGGAGGGTTGAATAGGACAAGGGGGTAGAAAGAGAGCCAGTGAAAAGATAGGGGAGGGAGAGACAGAGAGATGGAGAGCGAGGGAGAGAGAGGGAGATGGAGAGCGAGGGAGATGGAGTGAGGGAGAGAGAGGGAGATGGAGTGAGGGAGAGAGAGGGAGATGGAGTGAGGGAGAGAGAGGGAGATGGAGTGAGGGAGAGAGAGGGAGATGGAGTGAGGG